>JAYMFT010363058.1:0-22661 GCA_038088735.1 Panulirus argus
ATATATATATATATATATATATATATATATATATATATATATATATATATATATATATATATATGTACGTGTATGTGGGCATATGTTTATATATATATATTTATGTAAGTGGATGGGTCTTTCTTCGTGTGTTTCCTGGCGCTACCTCACTTACGCGGGAAATTGCTATCAAGTATGATAAATATATAAATGATAATTATAATATTGATAATTGTAATAATGATAGATATATACGACAGCATTTTTAGAGTTATCAATCTTCTTACTTATGTTCTCTAATATTCTCAGAACTATTTTGATAATGCTGTCCTATTCAGTTCTCTGTGCATTAGGGAAAACTTCTCCCAGCTTACACACACACACACACACACACACATATAGAGAGAGAGAGAGAGAGAGAGAGAGTACGTTAACTCAACCCCTTGAGTTCCATGTCATATCCCCTTCGGTTCGAACTAAAGTTATGGTACTGAAAGGTAAAGCCATTTTGCTGAAGGGGTTAATTCCTTGTGCTTAAAGGGTTAAATGATTGGTGTTTTTGTATCCGACCGGAAACATAAGAACTGTGTCGGGTAGCTGCCTTCGACTGTGTCTTATACTTTCCCGTGTGTTCATTACGTTACGGACTGGATTAATCGAAGAGCTGAAATGGAGGTAAAGTTTGGCATTTTCATCGCCTTTCCATCTTTGCGTTCGATGTCATGAAGGCTTTTGGCCCTAACTGAAATGAATCCTACCATGAGCAGTCGTAGACAGAGTCAGTACAGCACGTTCGGACGCGACGTGTATGGTGTGTCAGCCATTTTGTTTTTTGCCTCAGGAATAGCTAGACACTTGGATGTCTTAAAAGTATATCGACGGTTATTGATCTCTTCAATGCGACGGTACGACCCGTAGGTATGATGACCTGGCCTCTGACCTGACCCGAAGCGGTCACTTCATACACACGGGTCACACCGTCGTCTTCAAGGAGTCATAGGTCGAAAAGTGTTATACCATCATGAACAAGGACAGTACATTCGTACCCAAGGACCTTACTCTCTTGCCCAAGGGCCGTTCTATCAGGTTCAATGAGTTAACGATATTCAGTCAACTCTTGTGAGATACTATTCCCTTCATCCTTTCATAAATTTAGGTAAAATTTAAGAAAAAGAACAGGATTAATCATGAATGAGCACAGTGGTAAGCATAAGTTAATGACAGATCACACTGTACGTATATACACTGACGAGGATGATTGCCGTGTGGAACTTATCTAATGGGAGGGTGTATACTGTCTTAAGCGGATCCATGTTGTCTCTGGTACAACCTCACCCCTCATTCCCATCCTAGGAACTACTATCATATGGGCCCCCAACACCTTCGCCTGGGGAGCCCTCCAACACCACAATCAGGGAACCCACAAAGCCACCACCAGAGGAACCCCAACACCACCACCTGCCGGCTCCAACACTACCACCTCCCATATACTACTGTAACACATGCTATGACCGGAAACCTTAAGAAAGGATACGGTAGTTAATCCCTCTTATGTGGAAGCGTACTACTAGTGTGTGTGTGTGTGTTGTGACGTGGGTGTGGGAAGTACCCATGACGAATAAGAGTAGCCTAGCAGTAGCCCCGACTGTGTGAGAGTAGCCAAGGAAGCCATTATAGCTTTGACCGTGAGGAATTAGCATAGGAACACCCCAGTGGCCCCGGCTGTGTGAGAGAAGCCTAGGAACGTCATTGTAGCTGCGACCATACGGGAGTAGCTCAGGAACACTGCAGTAGCCACGGCCTCGTGAGAGTTGTCTTGGACCTCTACAGAAGCCCCGGCCCGGCCGTGCGAAATTAGCCTAGGCCCGCCACAGTGGCCCCGGCCGTGTGAGATGGTTTTGCGTGTACGAGTAATGGGTGAGAGGGAAGACGGGGTCGTGAGAGCAGAGTGGGCGTGTGGCTCTCACACAAACAGTAAGTTCAAGATACAAACAGAGAGTTTTAAATTCAGTCTCATACCGTCCTCGTGTTGCTTCCCAGAGAAAAACACAAGAAAGGTAACAAATATACATTCAAAAACTGTGTTTGGGTCACTGAGAGGGTCAGGGGTTGCTTGCCTCTGATGATGGTGAGGAATGTCAACACTGCGACCGATCCAGGTTCCAATCCCCTCCTGTCCTGGTCGATGTCCTCATTTTCAACCTCTGGTAGTTCTTCCAGTCTCCAGTCTCTGCCAGACGAGTAAAAAAATTTACCAAACCTGACCCAGGCATTTTATATAACGTGGCTGGCGGGGCTGGTGAGAGAGGTCTCGCTGTTTTGTCGTGACGAGGCTGCTGCTGCTGGTCTCGTAACCCCGCCGTCAAGGTCGGGTTAAGGATCGCGCCCTGGCTCTTGACCTCATGTTAGAATTTCACGGCCCTACTCATGCCCCTGGCTTAGTGGATTAATTGGGTTTATCAGCTGCCAGGGTCAAGTTAGGACTACCGATAGAAAAGTATTGAAGACCTTCTCCAGGCTTTAAAGATAGTTCTAAGACCACATTACACCCTCACTCAGTATATGGCCCTTGATGCAGCTGACTCCCGCAAGTCCTCCCCAGCAGTATGGCCGTCACGTGCATCATTTTAGTCATCCCGTCACATACCAAGCAATTTGTGTTTGATATTTTGATCAAATGATTTTCTTTTATTCACTGACTTTCTTGTTGTTTGAGGGGAACGAATAACACTTGTAAAGAGCGTGTTTGTTATGATCTCACAGCGGGCACTCACACTGGAAGTGGAAGCAAAAACATTGTGAGGAGGTCATTTGCAAACCAGATGAGTGTCTCTTTCTGTTGGGAAGGAGGGAGGGTAACGCTAACGATGGAGGGAAGCAGACTGACTGTGGGGCAGGAGGGACGCTCTGGAAAACACACGCGAGTATAATGTTGACTCTGGTTCTGTTCTGTTTAGCATGATATAACCTAACCTAGACTGTTTTACCTTTTCATTTATACAGAATTATTATTGCATTGTGTTATATGTTCAGAGTAAATTCATGAAGCTGATTGAATTCTCTCGTGAATATTTTCTTTTTTGTTGTTTTTGGTACTCCTTGCTTGGCCAGTAGACGTGCGAGTGTCTCCACCTCACATATAGTGTTCTCAGGTTTCCTTTGGCCTTTTGACTGGTGGATGCCTCCTTCTAACACTCACAACCATGTAGGCAATTTGGCGTCTCTCTGTAAACTATACTGCAAACTGTCTCTTCTTAGTAAAGAGGTAGAAGCTGTGTCTGTCTCGTATGACCACTCATCTTCTGGCCAGTGGACATGTGGAGAGTGTGTCTACATCACAGTGTACAAACAAGTCCTCTCCTGGCCAGTAGAGACGTGGATTGACGCTCTCCTGGTATGTAGGTTACGTCAGGTGTTTAAACAAGCAAGTCTTCGTAATCAAGAACTGTTATTGTTTATAAAGCTTTAGCTCGTAATGCAAACACCGACCCTCCCATAACTGCCAACCATTTAGCATCATGAGAAAGCGAGAGGCCATTACCCTCCTCGACACGACGATACAGTGCTTCAGCACGACGATACGAACTTTTAACACGACGAAACGACACTTTAGCACGACGGTAAGACACTTGATCAGAACGGCAGAATACGAACACAACAGTACGATCCTTGAGCCCAGCGGTACAAGGCTTAAGCACGACGGTACGATCCTTGAGCACGACGGCATGACCTTTAACCTGACCCTTAAGGACTTCTGTTGTCTCACCTGTTATCCCGACGCACGCACATAAGGGAAGGTATTGCTCCTCAACATAATCCAGTGGGACGGTCAGACCCGCCAGCAGAGGAAAACAAAGACCTCTCTGCAGACACAAATTACCATATAGATTAACTCTGGGAATCTGATATTGATTTTGTAGGATACCTTTCCTCAGAGCCGAGGTATGTGTGGGTGTGTTTTGAGATGCCAGCCTGAGGACATGTGTGCCCACCGTGCAGGTTATGTGGTGGTGGTCATGTTGTGATGACGTTGGTGCATTGTGACGGTGGGGCTGCTGTCGGAGGACTTAGTGTGTTGTGAAGATGTGGTGTGTTGTGAGGAGATGGGTGTAGTAAAATGATGTAGTAAGGTGCTGTGTTGTCAGAGGGGTGAAGATGTTGTGAGAAGGTTGTGTCGAGATGGATGTTGGATTAGAGGAATATTATGTGAAGGGGTATCGTTGTTGTGAGGGTGTTCCGAGGAGGTAAATATGCCGTGAGGAACTCAATATTTGTGAGACAATGGGTATGTTTTAATGATTTTGTGAGGAAGTAGGAATTTCGTGCAGATGTAGTTGTGCTGTTAGGCAGTAGATATGTTGTGAGGATGATGGGAGGAAGTAGATACGTTGTTAAGAAGGCGATAACTTTTGAGGAGAAGGATGTGTTTTTGAGGTGAGGATGTGTTTTCAGGAAATAGATATGCTGCGATCGGTGGTGGATCTGCTCTGGTAATGTTGTGAGGGGCGGCTACGTGTTGCAAATTTAAGATCAGTTTGTTGCGGGTAGATAGGGGGAGAGTCAGTTACGAGATGGGTGTTGTGATGGGGTGGGTCTTTTTCAAGGATGTTGTGTTTAGATTTTTTTTTTTTTTCGTGGTAAGTATTCAATAGGAGGAGGTCGATGTGTTGTGAGAATGCTATAAAGAGAAGGGTGTGTTATAAAGAGAGATTATGTTATGAGAAGGTTGATATATCATATGGGTTTGTTAGGGAGGTGAATGTGTCGTGAGATTGTTGTTTTGTGAGGGAATGAAGAAGTGGTTCAGTTGTCAGTGTGTTGCCCATGGGTGGTGAGTGGGTGTGTGGTGAAGAAGGTGTGTGGTAAGGCATTGTGACTTTTGTCCTTGAGTTCCAGGGGCACCTGGGTACCTACCCGTCAGGACTGTGGTGTCAAGATGACACGGGAGGAGGCGGGACTCTGAAAACATCAGGGATTCGGTAAGCGCAGCGGATTTCGTCTTCCCTCAGATGGCTTGATGCCTCGTCCAGTGAACCGCCACACCATGTGGGAGCGTCCGGCAGGCACCTGTTGATTGTGTAGATTATAATCTTCGGAAAACGTGATGTTGCTGTGTTATAGCAATCAGTACAATTGATTACAAGGACTTTTTAAGAAAATACGGGTGTTTCATTTCAACATTCTCAACATTGTTTATATTATCATTGCATCCTATTCTCCTGTACTGTAAGTGGAGAACAAGCACTTCCTGATATGTGTACTGAGCAACATATGAATTTCATGTTAAGAGCTACGACTTACCCTACTTCCGCCTCTATGAAAGCTCACGCACTATGTCTCTCTCTCTCTCTCTCTCTCTCTCTCTCTCTCTCTCTCTCTCTCTCTCATCATTCGTTTGTTCTGTTCTTGTCTGTATTATTCAAGTTCTGGCCTTGACGAGCGAAAAGAATGATAATGCTTTCTGTAGCTGTGCAAGTCTAGTGACGCGTACCCTTCCCTCTCTTCTGCCTTCCCAGACGCTGCCTCAGCCCAATCACTGTCTCTTACCATGACCTGGCATCACATGGGCAACACTAGCCACGCTCCTCCCTCAGGCCTTCACCGAAGCTAGATTTTAATATTGAAGAATGGCGCACGACATATTGTTTGTAAGAATAATATGAAAGGAAAATATGTGGCAAGACTAAACGACGCTTAAAGATGATCCTGATACCAGACGACGTTAACGGGATCCTGCCAGCCCGAGGGACTGTCTTCTGAAAGGCAGCTCAGACGTATTCCTGAAATCTTATTCTGTGGGTTCGGTTCCTGACGTATGATTATCCCAGTTTCCAGTACGTGTATCGCTCGTTAGTAGCTGGCCAGACCAGGAGGATTGTGACACAAGGAACCCCACCAACCCAAGCGGCAACATCTCGGAAGTGGTTCCCTCCCGCCTGCTACCCGGAGGAGTTTTCCCTACCGTCCCAGTGCGCCTGAGGAACCGCGCATTGTTTATGAAAGGTACTCATCCTTTGTGCAGGAAGTTCCTTCAGGAGTGACGTGTCCCTCCAGCGGCAGGGTGTTCCCCTGGGGCACAGTGCTACGTGGTGTCATTCTTCTTGCTTCTCCGTGACTACAACGCTATCCTCTGTGATATAGTTTTACAGTTTTCCATTACACTCTGTCGTGTAATATTTGGCCTCCAGAACTCTTCCTGGATATCGTCTTGCCATTACCGCCTTGTCTGGTTTGAATTTACGAAGAGGAGACATCCTGACTGTTGCTTATTTGAATTGTGTTATTTTTTCAATGTTGGAGAATTTTGTTGAGAGTACGTCGTCGTAATTGAAAGACCCAATTTCCCGACATAAGCCTCGTGTCCAGTATCACAACGCGCACCACCGCTGCCGTCCGTCCATCCTCACGATCGGCAAGTCTGTCTCTCCTCCCCGGTTGGGATACACGAGTCTCACTCCTCCCATAACTCTCCATCAGTCCCCTGATTTAGATTGCCACCCCACAGGTCTCACGCCCGCATGCCTCACGCTATTTATTTCTCTCGAGAAACTCGTAAATTTTCTTTACGTCGTTTACTCCGCTCTCACGAAATAATGTGCTTAATTTCACCGGAAACAATTATATTAAAGACACAGATGTTAAGAATTAGCCACCTTTTATGTCGCCCAATTCCCAGGCATTCCACGCTTTGGCACAGCATCGATCGATTCAGTACACTCCTTAATTAATCCTGGAGGTTAAACCCTGATGATGTGTTTCAGTCTCAAACAACACAGATCGACATGGCCACCATCATCCACTCCGCCCAAAGGTATCTCCTCCTCCTCTGTTCAGGTGAGAGCGGATCTGAGTGTCCTTCGCCCTCGGGTCCAACAGCTTTACCGTGCCTCCAGCCGACCGGGAGAAGTTTTTGCCATTCACGAAGGCAAAATCCGGGTGTCCGCTCTTAATGTCACTTTGACCCAGTCCTTACAACTCTGTTGTTGACCCGTTTTCTTTATTCAGGGTTAGGTTGGACCCTCGGCATGTTTTCATCTTGAATTTTTACAGTGAGAGAGCCCCGTACTGTGTAGTGTCCTCTCTCTCTCTCTCTCTCTCTCTCTCTCTCTCTCTCTCTCTCTCTCTCTCTCTCACCACCGTAATGCTGGCCTTCCCATCCCTGCCTGACAACCAAAATTCCCTTTCCTTGTCGCCTCATATTCACTGCACATATTTTCCGAACACATCTCCCGTCTGATGGGACAGTCTCCTATTATAGCCCCTATTATCTCTCACTTTGCTCTAATTTACAACCACTGATAACCGGAAAAATGAAATAAAGTGGACTGTAGGGGAGTCGGAAGTCGTCCACTTCCTGATGTAGTGCTGTTCATCATTCCATATTTTCATGTAACGCTTCCACCATTTTCCGTTCAGCGTCGCTCTGCCTCCTCCTTATGACTGTATTCTCCTCTCAGGCAAGAGACCAGCGCAAGAGAGAGAGACACTCGACTCGTGTCATACGTGTCTTGACTCACACACACACTCCTCACCAGTACCAGAGGAAATGCCGTGAACTGTGACATTCAAGCTCGATTTAGTGTTTCAGACAAAAGTTCCGTTAAGGATATTGTTGGCCTGAATTGTGCAGGCCTGTTGGAGAATTACATTAAACGGGAGGAAGCAGGAGCATTTAAAAAAAAAGAAAAGGGTTTTACTTTTTCTTGTTCGCCATTTCCCGCAGTAACGTGGAAGCGCCAGAAACAGACGAACAAATGGTCTCATTCGCTCAGTCCACACTCTAGCCGTCATGTACAACGCATCGAAACCACAGCCCCCTATCCATAGCCAGGTCGCACACACTTTACACGGTTTCCTCCACCTGCTTCACATGCCCTTCGTATTATCTAAACATATTTGTCAAAACTTTGCTTCTTGTTAGTCGAAAATGGGTTAGTATGAAGTGTGTGGAGTCATGTATGTGTGGGAGGCGTAATTACATATTTGTACTGTACTGGGAAGAAGTCTTTTCTCAAAAGACCCAATATCTTGAACATTCTTTACTATCATTTAACTTTTTCTTTGTGTTGTCCACATTTACTGTTTCATCATTCAGTTTTGTCTATTCATTCACCTCTCTTATTATGTAACACCACATTTTTACATATTTTCAAGCAAATTAATTCCTTAATTTCATGTTATGAACTCGTTGTTCATTCCTTGAAGAGAGACAATTTTTGTCTCTTTAGACAAGAGAACAATATGTTGGTAAGACTTGCTTAAGCATAGTATATCAAATTCATTTTCATTTTCTTTAGAATTTCTATTGAAATAGGATTAATAGACACAGTCTTTCACTATAATGTGAATTGGTCTTACATCAGCTAGACTAATCGACACAAGACTAAATCACACTGTATGACATATGAAAGTTAAACTGAGTATCTTTTAAGAGACCCTATAGATATACTTTCTAAGAAGATATGAAAATTTTATATACTGTGTAAATATAGTGAACCTGACATTTTACTTATGATTCAAATGCATGATGACTGAGGGCTGCCGGGGCGTCTCGTCCTTAATATTCTTCACTTTAGTTGTTTTTCGTATTTGATGTGTGAATATTACCAAATTTGGCACAGTTATTAAGTCATGTAAATTAAGGCTTTTGTCATAACTGTTGCTGCGACAAGAATGTTTTATACAAAGCAATCGGCCGACGTCCTGGTAGTTTTTTTTTTTTTCATAAAACATAGATACAACCGGCCGTTAAATGTGAATGCACTGCAGGGATTAATGGTGTGTATGTTTGTGTGTGTGTGTGTGTGTGTGTGTGTGTGTGTGCGAAGGGGGGGGGATCAGCAGTACCAACCAGGAGGGGCGAGCGAGGGAAATGATTAGTCGGTGGGATGCGGATGCACGAGGCAGCCTGGCTGGTCAGCTAATCATGGGCAGGTTCCAGTGGGTGGATCCCATCGAGGGCCATCCACTGCAGCCCCACTGTTGTTCTGACGAACTGCTATGTTTTTTCCGGTCGTTATACATGGATTTACGTGGCGAAGCTCAGGTCCTCTACGTTAGTTGGACGTTTGTATGATCCTGTCGGGGTGTGTTGCTGTGACGGGAATTGCTGTAATGGTGTGTTGTTGCAGTGGTGGTGTTTGTGGCATTGGGTTGCTGTGGTGATGGTTGCTGTGGCGTTTTGTCGCAATAGTGGTGGTAGCTGTAATAGTGGTTGATATAAAGGTGGTATCTGCAGTGTGGTGGTGGTGGTGGTAGTGGAAACGTTTCAAGGACGCATGGCAGCGAAGCCTTCTCGAAATGGGATGGGGTCGCTAGTGGTGTGCCACAGGGCTCGGTTCAAGGACCATCGCTCTTGACTTATATCCGTGACTTACCAGACGGACTGGACTCGTACCTGAATCTGGTTCTGCTGTTGGCATGGTGAAGGTGCGAGGGAAGGAAAGAGTGATAAGTTTACAAGGGGACGTAGACAAAATCCAAAGTTGGTCTGATACGTGGTTGATAAACTTTAACCCAAATAAATGCTAAGTTGTAAGGTTGGAACACAGTGAAAGAAGTTCTCGATGTGAATATTATATAGCAAGAGGTGAGCTGCAGGAATTTGTGTGTGAGAAGGACTTGGGAGGCTACTTTGTACTGTACCTTGGTAGTCGCTAAAGGATAATTGTAAAGGGATCGAACTGTCTGCTGGCAAATACTGGAATCGCATTCAAATATCTGGGTAAAGGAATATTCATCAGACTATTCGCTTTGTATGTTGAGGCAGGACAGGACTAGAATATGATTATCATGTCTGGTCATATTTCGTAAGAAGCACAAAAAAAAAAAAAAAAAGAGAAGGTCCAGAGGAGGGAAAAATGGTACAAGAATTAAGTGGGTTGAGTTACAACGAATGATTAAAGACTGCAAATTTGTCCACATTGGAAAAGAAAAGAGTGAGAACTAACCTGCTCATAACTTTTGAATTAGTATACCAGTTTGATGATGTCAACAGAGAACAGATATCTGAAGATACAGGGATAGAACAACCAGAGGACATAAAGAAGAACATTAAACTTGTTAGAAAAGAAAAGATGTACAGAAGTACTCTTATAGCATAAGAGTTGTGGGTCAGTGGAAGAACCTAAATGATGAAATTGTGAATGCTGATAACATATATAAGTTTAAAACGTTGTATGGCTGTAGAGAATCTTCAACGGATTAGGGCCCCACGAGAGTAGAACTCCCTATCCGCACAGTATAAGTATACACACACACACACACACACACACACACACACACACGTATGGAGAAATGCAAACACCCAACTGAGTCATTATACAACAGCTCCTACTGCATATTAGACTAGAGAAAGTACCTACACAACCTCAGCGATATGACTGAGAGGTTCCCGGGCTTGTACTTTGGTGTGAGTGGCACGTGTGGCCACCGCATGGCGTCGTAATGATCCACGAACGGCCATTATGCCAATATCAAAACCAAATTGCAAGCGATTTAATCGGGCCCGCCACGCGGGAGTCCAATATCCTGGCACTCCAGCGGGATGGTAATGTGGCCAATGGCTTATCCCGCGCCATCATGAACACTGGGGCTCTGCTGACGGATTATGGCGCGGTGCCGAGTTCCTGTTGGATTCCTGGCGGGAAATGATAATACGAGGGCGGCGGCGGGGGGCCGGGTTATTCACGACGGAGGAGAGAAAATGAGAGGCGGTGGGGAGAACGCGCCATTATGAGTGAGTTAGCGCACTGGTGGGCGGGCAGAGCGAATGAGTAAGACCCACCTGCAGTAATTACTGAGCGTGAGGTGGAAAATGAGCCGTACAAAGCAGGGTCAGAGAGACGGAATTTTAAAAAAGACACACTTTATGCAAATATACGTAAGCAAAGTACAGCAAATATCTATTTCTAGAGGCGTCCTGTTAGTATTTCCCAATTGGAACAAGACCAGAGGTGGGAGTGGAACTCTGTGGAACTCTCTGCGTTGTGTAGTTATACCGAAGGGCACGACGGTACAACCCTTAAGCACGACGCTGAGACCCTTGGGTATGATGGCCTGGCCTTTCACCTGACAGTTAAAGGAGGGTCAAGTCGAAGGCTTGAATATCATGCCTTAAGGATGGTGCGATCGTACCATCGGGTCGCACCGCCGCGCTCAGATGATGTACCGTAGTGTTCAAGGGCCTTACTGTCGTACCCGAGGGCCGTACCGTCGTGCCCAAGTGTCATACTGTCGTACATCAGAGGTTAACAAGGTGACGTCAGAGGGTGGTAGCTCAGGTTGGCTCCGTTGGTAGGGTGGTACCAGTGAGGGCTGGCTGGTCGCTGCCTGTGGCGCTGCCACACTTCTCCTACCACTAATTAAACCACCAGCTGTTGTGTGTATAGGAACCACTAATTAAATCACCGGATGTGTAACCTCCGTGACGTGGTATTGTTAATCTCTTTGACACGCTGTATTGTTAACCCCTCTGACACGAAAGTATTGTTAACCCCCCTGACACAGTGTTTTTAACATCCCCGACACGTATTATTGTTGACCTCCCTGACACATATTTTGTTGTTGACCTCTTTGACACGTGGTATTGTTACCTCACTAGCACAAGGTGTTATTATCCTCCCTAAAGGGTGGATTGTTAACCTCCCTGACATGTGTTGTTAAACTCCCTAACACGTGGTATTGTTAATCTCCCAAACACGTTTTGTTAACCTCCTTTCACGTATTGTTAACCTCTGGAGACTTTACTTGTTAACCTCCCCGAGAAGTGGTATTGTTAACCTCCCTTACATGTGTTATTGTTAATCCCTCTGGGACGTGATATATTTAACTTCCTTGAGATATGGCATTGTTAACCTCCCTGATACGTGAGATTGTTAACCTTTCCGAGACGTGACAATGTCAGCCTCCCTGACGTATGGCATTGATAACGTCTTTTGACACGTGACATTAGTGATCATTATTATGATAACCTTTCACCCCATAGTACATGTTGGCCCTTGTCCAGTGACATACTTTGACCTTTTTCACCAGTGAAGAGAGAGAGAGAGACTGGAGGTATTTTTGCCCTTTGATCAACTTTTTATCCCCATATATATATATATATATATATATATATATATATATATATATATATATATATATATATATATATATTCACGTCTGACATGCACCGTGTCTGCCTAATACTTATTTTCATGAAATATTGTTGTCAACACTTGTCACGTTAATACCCACCTGACGGTTTATGTAACGGAAGTTATTTGCCGCATGACATACGTCGGTACAATGTTGTTACCTCCTGACCGAGGTTCACATGTGCTATTTCTCCTCTTGTGACAAGTTATGTTTACAGAAAAAGAGAGAGAAAAAAGACTCTATCTTCACAAGCCTTTTTTTTTTTTTCCATGATTCCTGATCCCCTACGCAACACAGTGGCTTCACAGGTGTTCTCTTGCCCATCGCAAATATTTTTGTGTCTTCTTCCAAGCATTGGTCTCGACCAGTGGCAAGTGTTGTTTTTACCCACTAGGGTTATTTCTGACATGTAACAAGCTTTTTTTTTTCCGTCCTTGTCCAGCGACGGTGTTGTTTCCTCTCCTTGATGGTTTTTCCTGATATGCGCTATTTTTGGTCTCTTGGCGTATGGCCCCCTCCAGCTTTTCTTTATTCATGTATTTTCTTTTTTTTTTTCACAGGGGACATTTTACTTTATAATGCTGCGGTCTCTCTCACTCTTTCTCTTTTTGCTAAATCAGACCATTTTCACTCCTGATAGATTTTCCTATTTTTTCCCCATAAGGCACAGCCTATTACGTCACCCTTTGACGGATACTGTTTGTGTTAGGTATGTGCTTCTTGATAAATGCTGTTATTGAACCTTGACTTTTTTTATCCATTTGGGCAATGCTGCTCTTGATCAGTGACGATTTTTTTTTTTTTTTAAGTGTTTTTAGCTAGCAAGCCTTTCTCCTCACCTCCAGCCATTTTCTTTAGTACTCCTCCCAATCACACGGACTCCTTCTCTGCAGATAACATGGAGTATTTTATTGTCTCTTGGCAAGTGCTGTTCTTCCTTGGTACATTCAGTGACCCGTCTCATTGCCCGCAGGAGCGGCTGCTGCTGTCGGTGCTGCCCAAGCACGTGGCGGAGACCATGAGGCAGGACCTGGGTCGTGGCGGTGACGGACAGTTCAAGAAGATCTACATGAGTCGCCACGAGAACGTCAGGTAAGTACCAGCTGAGGGATGTACAGGGGTAGGGGTTGAGGAAGGCACAGTGGGGAGGAGGGAGAGGAAAGGATGTAAAATGAGGAAGTGTGTTCACGAGAGAGGTGGGCTAGTCTTGTGTATGGTTATGAAGTCTTTTTGCTGGATCTTGATTAGTTTATGATAAACCAACTGACTAACTGTGTAATGCAATTACCATCGTGAGTTGCTTTGTAGAGGCTCCACCTTGGACCAAGTAATAAGGTAAGAGAATTAAACTAAGTTTTCTGGTTTATTCAGCTACTTAATCATAGCGAAATAGATATTTCCTTTTCAACATCCTTTGCAAAGCGACACAGGATTCCAGGAACATAAGAGGCTTGGATACAGAACGCAAATTACAGATGAATATGGAGACCTCAGCCGCCGACCGGTTTGCTTTGTTATACAGCGAGACTTGAGGACGGGTGCTGGCGAAAGGTCATGACCCGGAGTCAGTACATCTATTATTAAAGGTTTACGTAGCGTGGGTGTTACGTGTATGTGTGTGAGCTCCTACTTTTAGGTTTGTGTGTGCGTTTGTGTGCGTATGCGCATGTATGTTTATTTAACTGCAGTTTCCGTATAATTTGACTGATTACTCCTGCACTCGCCAAAAAACTCACCTACGTTTGACCTATTCTTTCTCCGCTCGGAGTGCACTTTGCAAACAGTGTGACTAACTCCAGTACGATAGTACGACCCATAGGTATAATGGCCAGGCCATCACAGCCAAGGGTCGTGCCATCGCGCTCAAAAGTTATACCATCGTGCTCAGGTGGTTAAGTGAGCTGCAACACTGCCCTAAGGATAAACAACCCATCAATAATTGTAATTAACCGTAGTTTCTCTTCACTTAATCCACTTTTAAGGTGGTACATAGAATCATTATTTTGAGGGGAATACTGAAGAATATTCCTGGATCAACAAACCAGTTAACCCGACTATATTACAATAGAGAACTTGAAAACTGTTGACGAATTCCATTACTGTTTGTCCAGTTGATCTGCCGTGCTTGAATAAACTGCGGGTGTTGCTTTTGGGTCGGTAACCGTGAAGTACTGAGAAATAACAAGGGTGTTACCATAACGAACCGTCTTACTTTCAGTAACATTTGAGGTTACTAAATCATTAGACACCAGTTAGTCAGATTTAATCATCTACCGTCAAACACTGTCATTTCCGTCACCTGCCCTCATTACCCGTCGATTACCGTCAGGAACTTAGATTTACTTCGACTTGGGATCGTTTTCGGGTTTAGTGGCCGCAAGTGACCCAATAAACCCATTTCCATGGGACGGAATAAGTGATGCTTTACTGGATTCAAGATTTGGTTTTGGAGTCGGTAACCGCCACCAACCGGCTATAACCGTCAGCAGCCGGAAGTCCATACGGCCGACCACTTCAAACCGATATTGCTCGAGCTGTATAAAGGGATGGATCTTCCGTCATTCTTTGTGAATAGAATCATAGAGTGGAAAAGAATCCTGGGGTTTCCCTCTTGAGGGACGGCTGCCGCCAGAAGCTTCAGTCCTGTCAGACCAGCGTAATTGAAACCAAGACAATAGAGTCATCGGACTGAGAGATTTTCTTTAGATTTCATTTTTTCTTTTCTTTTTTACATTTTTGTCTTCACGATATATGCTGCCCACCACGGATGGTCTTCCTTAGTTTCTTATGTTTTCTAAACATAGGCATACGATCTCGATCGCCCGCACGACTGTTATTCGATGCGCCACAATCTCAGTTTTTATTAAACGGGAGTCTGGATTGTTCTCGCTGTATGGATATTTGATGCTACTGTAGGATCCACTCAGAACCAAGGGCTTTACTTCCGGTCCTGTGATGGATGTAGCGTAAGAACACAAGAGCTCTTGGCCTGTTGGTGGCCAGCAGGAGTTCCTTACCTTCGGCATCCAGTCAAGAGCTGTGTTCAGGATGGTCCTGTCGGTAGCCACTAAGGAGTTGGACCGTGTGAGCCCTCTGGGTTGGCACTGACACATATCTCATGAAAGGGAAGTGCAGGAATTTCATTTTTGATGTTTCGGTAACTGTCAGAAGAAATATATATGGAAGATTAAAGTTTAAAGAAATAAAAGATTGTCGTGTAAAAAGAGGGAAATTTGTATAACAATTTTATTGTCATCATATCTTCCAAACGCTGATGGAGGTCAGAAATAATGTAATGCAGTCTCGCTTGAGTAACTGGATATTAGATAAACCATAAGAGCTAAAAACTACCAGCTCCAAGTCTGAGTAACCGTATCCATAAGAGATAAGTACTCTTGTACTGTTCACTTTTTCTTATTGGGCTATTGACTGCTAAGATGAGTGTACAGTTTTATCACATATTCAGCGAGGGCAGAGTAAATCCTTACGTAAACTTACAGGAAATATAATTCTATAAAAGAAAAATCAGTTAACCATAGAAACTTATTTTCTTTTCCAAACATCGGATTTTACAAGTGGCATCGTTGCCATATGACTCTCTCCATTTTCACTGTATGATATTTCTAATGGACGTAGGTGGAGAATAAGTAATTATAAGTAAGGATCTGAAGCTGGAGGATATGATTGTCCTAGTGGACTTTTAGCTGATGTATTTCTAATAATACCACAGATATTTTTCCAGAGAAGGAGAAACTTTCCATGTGTAGTTTTTAAAAGTTAAAAAGGTTGGAATGGAGCGGAAGGTGTAAGATCAGGATTCCTAGAAGGCTTATGATTATACTGGAAAGAGTTCGTTATGGGTAAAACTATATGACTGTAATCATACAAATTTTAAACCTTTGCTTAAGAAATACAAGTTTGGCTAGATTTACAGGTAGTGTGGTGATTGTGTTTACACCGTCCCGTAACGAAGAGGAGGATATAGAAGGCTGCGTTCTGGGAAGATTTTGTACAGATTTATAAGGAAATGAAGTGAAGTGAAGTGAGAGGTTCGCCGTGATTGGTAAATACGACGAGATTTGCAGGAGGCAGAGAGGCTCCCCATGATGAGTTATGTGAAGGGATGGGTAGGAATCAGTGAGGAATAAGGAGTATTTAGAGGGTGGTGTTTTGCTCCAGGAGACATTTACTACGATGAAAGAATACACGGAAAGTGTGTTTGAGTGTATGTAGGAGCGCTAGTAGCAGGTATTATTACGTGTCTAACTCTCTGTTTGTGACTGGATTGGACTGAGAGAGGGGTCATGAAACACAAGGTACAACACGGTGATATATTGGATAAGTGCAGAGATAATGTTTCTCAGTACGAGCTGCTGCAAGTGGCGTAGGATTAGTAAGGTAAGGTGAGCTACGGTGAGATGAGGTAGGCAGGGTTACCATGATACTGTTGTAGATGTAGGAGGTGTGACAGGTGTATTGTTGAGTTTGAATTGTTGTGTGGCGCCGACTGGGAAGATGAGGTGTGGTGAGGTAGGCATTCTATGGAACATTTGCGTGGATGCCTGGACTCATGGAGCATCTGCAGAAGGGAGGAGGCGTTTGATAGGTGATTGCCAAAGATTTCCATATTGTGCTGCAGATGAATTGGTCTTCGGTCACATGCTGTTGCATGACGCTGGTGTCCAACGGGGATCCTGCTGGAGCAGACCGTTGGAGACGAGACACAGCGGAGCCCCTACCAGAGAGTGATGAGCCAGGAGTCACATGGTGGACATTTCCAGGTGGAGCGGGCGCCTGTGAGCCTGGAACAACTTGACTGACCGTTGCCATGGTATTAGTATGCAAGCAGGGCGGCGCCACACCGCGGATGATAATGGCAGAGTGAAGGCAGCATAAGGATATGTCGATGGTTGGATGATAGTTAGTGGAAATGTAAATACGGCGAACCTCTCACAGAGTTGGTCGAATCTGTGTACTTGCTCGGCAACCTGGCCTCTGACCTGTGTGGTTAACCAGGGTCACATTAGAGTGACTTGTTTGAGGAGGTGATGACTGTGGACTGAGTCTCACGTTGGCTGTGAGACTTGACTGATTTCGCAGAAACGTTGGTTCGCTGTCAGAAAGATTATGCTAGACCTTCAGGAGTGCCATTGGGAAATGTTGCTAAAGGGATATACAAAGATGATGTACATGGTATAGCTGCTGGAAAGAAGGAGAGCAGTGTCATTATTATGTATACCCTGGAGTCAGGGATATAATGGTCGGTGTGTGTGTGTGGTAACAGATCTCCGAGCAAGTTAAATTAGGGATCATCACATCTTATGACTTTAGTATGTAAAAGTTGCATTTAAGTTCAGAATGACCGCTAGTAGAGGTGAAAATGGAAAAAAAAAACATACTGAGAAAGAAACCCTGAGAAGCAGAGGGGAAAGTGTGCAAAAATGTTAACAAAAGAAGGCGAACTGAAGAACCTGGACGGATTAATGGAAAATGGGTTTGCATGAGAACTCTAGACAAATGCTTGGGCAGAGGCTGCCTGACCTGTGAAGGAAGAGCAGCAACATTGTAAAGACGTAAGAGAGTGGAATGAATGAAAACAGTCTACAAGGTAAAGATAACATCTCTTGAATCAGCAAGGAAGAGTTTCGTGGCTCAGTGAGGAATTTAGCGTTATCAGTAAAAGTTAAAAGAAATCCGGTGACTGTGAAGGATAGTCATGTAATTAAGAGGTTTTCTTTGTAAAGGAGCGAAGTAGGTTGAAAAAGTTGTTGGTGTTAAGGTTCCCAACTGTGACGCATTCACGGGCCGCCCAGGGATCGAGTCCGCATACGCTCGAATCATGATCGCAGCAGCGAGTCCACAGTTAACCTAGCAGTTCATCCTTCCTCAGGGGCTGGTCAATGAAGTGGGTGCCTAGCTTAAGGCAAGGATATATATATATATATATATATATATATATATATATATATATATATATATATATATATAGAGAGAGAGAGAGAGAGAGAGAGAGAGAGAGAGAGAGAGAGAGAGAGAGAGCGTTAATGAGATGTCCTTCATTAAGGCGTTCATTTGCTCATGATGTCTCAACAAAGATTAAAATGAGAAAGGTTTGCGTGAAACATGGAGGGCAGCCGTTAATGCGAGAGTGCTTTCGGTGAGGATTGCTGATAACAGGAACAGATGGCCTGGGCTGACGCAGGGGATGTGGGGATTACTTCACGTGGATTAGATGCGGGGCAGAGTTATGAAGGAGAGGATATTACAACAAGGGGGTTGTGAGAGCAGCATTGATGACTGGGAGAGCAGGAGGCACGGACGTGGTGGCGGGTGACGGGGTGAAGAGCACAGGTGAGACAGGGCGGATGGGATGGTATGGCAAGTGCCTGGTGCCTCTGGTAAAGGGGCAGATGCAGTCATTGTTCCAGCCCGTGAAGGTATTGAGGAGTACGTCATACCAACATAACTGGTGGTATCAAAGGATTTGGACTGATAGTGGAAATGTTATGTTACTGATTGGAAAGACTTCGGGATGGGAGAGGTTCACTACACCTGATGTTTGACCCCTACACAGGTTGTGGCGGAAGATCTACACAGGGATTAGAATTATATCAAGCAATAAAATGGTTTTGGTGGAGCGGACGGAACAGAACTTTGCAAGGGATTTCTCGGTGTGCAAGGAAGACTGATGAGTGCCATTCGGAGCTCTCATAAGGGAGGTCATGCCTGAGTGTGTGTGACTGGTGGTGCGTGGTTGTGGGTCGTGGTGAATGATGGAGTGCATCATGGCGTCGTTCTCTGCACTGCTATGGATGGGGCAGTGCATGGGATGAGGGTCATGCACCTGGGTCAAGGAGGACACACGGTGGAAGCTGCCTCAGCTGCTGGGTTATGGGGAACGCGGTGGTGGCTGCCTCAACTGGTGTATCCAGATAATGCTGTTGTGTTAAACGAGTCCCGAGGGGAGGCAGATACATCAGTTACTTACTGTCATGTCTTGATGTGTAGAGGAGAAGAAGGTTCAAAGGTTATTCAAGAGGTAGCTAGTCATGGCATCTTATTAATCTGGGAAAGAAGAAGCTTTAGGAAGTGGGCTCCAGTTAGGATGACTGTTGCAAAAGTGGAGTTAGGATGGAAGGTAAGAGTTGGGGTATGGTGTGAGGATCTCAGGGATGGAGTTTAACATGGAGTGTTGGCATCCTTGCCTGATGGGGCAGTTGTTCCTGCTCTGATGACTGAAGGTGAAAGCCTTAGTTATCATGACTAGAGAAGGTGGAAAATGATAACAGAGAGGACTACTAATCACATTAGTCTAGCTCAGACTGAGATAACTGAGAAAGACATGTCGGAGTCAGCAGTGTGAACGGTCTCAGGGAGGGAGTGAGTAGTGTGATTGGCCTCAGGGAGGGAATCAGCAGTGTGGGCCGTCCCAGGGAGGGAGGCAGCAGTGTGGACGGTCTCAGGGAGGGAGTGAGCAGGGTGGGCGGCCTCAGGGAAGGAGTCTGTGGTGTAGGCGGCCTCTTGGAGATAGAGAGCAGGGAGCGAGAGAGAAAGGGGGTCTCTGGGGTAGGTGTGCTGAAAATGTGAACGAAGGCTCAAGGGTCACTTAGTTAATGAATGTAGTGACTGTGGAGTGCCGGGGCAGTGCTCTGGGAGAGTGTGTTCTGGTTCTCCATCTCTGTACATCACCTTAGTATGGACGGTTTCATCTGGAAATAGGTATACATGTGAGTCACCATTGTTTAAGTTGGTGGATTTAAGACCTGTTGTATTCCAGGTATTACTGTAAGTTTACAGAGCTTTGTCGTTATATCCTCCGGTTCATACATTTTGTGAATGTTAAACTCCTTAGTGTTAAATTCCCGATGACGACACTTCTTTAGGTACATGTCCTGTGTCGAGTGGTATGTCACCCCATGGCCATACTAACCCCCGAGGGGCTGTGTGTTAGGTGGTATGACTCCCCCAGGGGTGCTAGCATCCCCCAGGTCCAATCAACACTGAAACTATAGACACAGATCAAGCCGGCTTCAGTGAGACGGCTGCTTTAAAGGTTTTAGTGAAGCTTTTCCAAGCTACGTTTGTGTCATTTTCATTGACCTGCCTAGAGCAATTGAGGTCAGGCGAGAGCTGACTGGTGCAAAACAGTCTAGTGATACCAGGCAAGAATCATGATCATCGAAGGGTTAGGGAAGGGGAAACAAATAGTCAGATCCTCGAGGCCAAGAGTACAATCCCCTGCAGAACGTGGTGCAATCCTTCGAACAAGTCGATACGACCCCATGAGCGCGATGGGGCGGGTCTTTGATGTGGTGGCTTGGCCTTTGACCTGACTTTTAACGGTCAGGTCAAAGCCTAGTCTATCATACCCCCAAGGCTATCGTGGTACTGCGTAGATTGAGGCTGAAAGCGTGAGTGAAGAATACAAGTCTTCAGGGAATCTTTCATCTCGGTAATCTTCCCTCATAGTTCTTTGTCGGGCCGCCTGGGATAATGTGAAGGGAAAATTAACTTTCGCTCGAAGGAAAGACGTTAAAAAAAAAAAAAGAAAAAAAAAAAGTACAGTAAAGCTTGTGTCAGAGCGATTTCAGTGGATGTCGTGGTTGAGTTACGTTCGAGCGTCCTTTTTTTTTTTTCTTTTACGTTCCCGGGGTCGTGTTCTGAATGTTTCTTCGTCGGAAAGAAAAGTTCGAAACAGGAATCAGGGTCCAGAAGGGGGATAAAACTACATAACTTTAGGGTATATCACTTTACGACATGTAAAGTTTCTTCTGGATTTTGGAGAGTTGGAAGAGCGGAGAAAAGTTACTCAAGAGTTTTAGAAATACTGTCCATAGCTTGAGGCATCTGTATCAACCAGCAGTGTAACCTCATCCTTTATACGGTAAGAGAGCCACACAGTTTTCCTTCAGAAGACAGAAAATGGGTGAGGGAGCTGAATGTTGCACATTATGTCTAACTACGACTTGTTATGCATTTCATTGCCGTGTTTTGCTGCTTTGTAATATCTTAGAATACTCTCTGATGTGAATAATAGATTTCTGTTCTTCAGCAACGTACGGGTCACTGGCAACAAATATCGTGGATATTCATCCTAGAACACAAATGTAGAAGACTTATTCCTATACCGTGCACGATTATGGACAATCATCGTACAAATGACATCCAGTTTGTTGGAGCATGATTGGAGTGGACGCTGAAAACGCTTATGTGTAGATAATTTGGTTAGCAAAAGGTAAGACTTGTCCAGGGAACAAATATTTCGTTTTGGTTGCTACGCAGATACTGGGAAATCTTGCTTACAAATTGTTAAGAAAGACAAGATGTATGAAAACAAAAATAAAGCGTGGTTGAGTCCTGCCAAACACAACCGATTGGAAATTAGTGGTGTGTGGAAGAGCTGACGGTGGCGACTGTAGGTAACATCCACTTGCCGTGAACGCCATCCAGCGTGTCAACCTCCGATGGGTGGAACCTCTCCTCGGGTGACCACACCACCCACCCTCGATATCTGTGAATCATCTCTAGATTCATGAAGACATATCTCTGACGTAAAAGGCCATGCTGACGACCAACACGGACCACGGTGTCTGCAGTGGCCGCTCTGCTACAGCAGTTCCATTGCCTCTCGTTGAGAGACAAGTCATCGGTCTGTGTTGCTTCTCTGCCACGTTCTCTGTGTTCCTCAGGAACTGAGTAAAGAGAAATTTGGGTATTCATTATGTACGGACATTACCTTGGTTTTGTTTTTTAAACTTGGTACATCTCTCACCTGACGGCACTTGCCTCACCAGGCGGGTCCTGTGCACCATGGCCACGACCCTGGCTGGAGAGGGGAAGGCAGTGATTATATCCCAGTCGCTTGTGGCGGAGGCCCTGAGACATGTAATTCGCTGTAATCTGGAAACCAATAGTTATGCTAATTACTTCCTCAGCTTCATCTCGCAGTAGTCACACTAATTTAGGCAGTGGTCACACTAATAACATCATCCTTTCGTTGCCCGTCTGTCTGGTAACATACCTTATGATCTATGTTCTCCGCCATTCATTTGTTTCCGTGTAGCAATACAGGGCAGAGCGTCGGTTTCATATTGCTCATCACTCTCCTGCACTGTCATAACTACCTTGTTACAATTTTCAGCTGTGCTAGACGCTCCTACAGCGTCCTCCCCACACAGCTGCGGTGTTTAATTCCCTGGCGTTGAGTTATGCCGTCAGCTGGGGATTCCTATAGCATAAAAAAAAATGTAACGTCGGTTTTAGGAACTTCTTTGGCGGCGGTGTCCTCCTACCCCGCCACACGTCATGCTCCTGTGCAGTGGCCAGGTGGGTCATCAAGGGAACAGAGACAGCAGGCACAGCCTCCCTCTCATCCTGAAATCTCCCTTGGTAACACACACACACACGTTACTCACCGTGAGTCAGCACGGGCCCACATTGCTTCGAAAACTGGGGGTGGCAGTTGGCCCACACCCAACCCATGTGTTCATCCTGTTCTTAGGGTTGGTTGATGAATGTCTTAGACTGGGAGATATATATATATA
>JAYMFT010363069.1:0-22659 GCA_038088735.1 Panulirus argus
TGTCCCCATGGTTGTTTAATTTGTTTATGGATGGGGTGGTTAGGGAGGTAAATGCAAGAGTTTTGGAGAGAGGGGCGTGTATGCAGTCCGTTGCGGATGAAAAAGCCTGGGAAGTGTGTCAGTTGTTGTTCGCCGATGATACAGCGCTGGTGGCTGATTCCAGTGAGAAACTGCAGAAGTTGGTGACTGAGTTTGGAAAAGTGTGTGAAAGGAGAGAGCTGAGAGTAAGTGTGAATAAGAGCAAGGTTATTAGGTTCAGCAGGGCTGAGGGACAAATTTGTTGGGATGTGAGTTTGCATGGAGAAAAAATGGAGGAAGTGGTTTAGATATCTGTGAGTGGACTTGGTATCCATACATTAATTAAACGACCATGGGGACATCACACACCCCTGCCGCAGACCGTCCTTCACAGGGAACCAATCACTCTCCTCTTTTCCTACTCGTAGACATGCCTTGCACCCTTGATAAAGATTTCTCAGTGCTGCTAGCAGTTTACCTCTCACACCATGTATTCTTAAGACCTTCCACAAAGCTTCTCTATCAACCCTATCATATACCTTCTACAGATCCATAAATGCCACATACAAATCCATCTGTTTTTTTAAAGTATTTCTCACATACATTCTTCAAAGCAAACATCTGATCCACATATCCTCTACTAATTCTAAAACCATACTGCTCCTCCCCAATCTGATGCTCTGTACATGCCTTCACCCTCTCATTCACTACCCTCCCACACAGATTTCCAGGAATACTCAACAAAATTATACCTTTGTAGTTTGAACACTTACCTTTATCCCCTTTGTCTTTGTACAATGGCACTGTACATATATTACGCCAATCCTCAGGCACTTCACCATGAGCCAGACATACATTGAATATTCTTACCAACCAATGGACAACACAGTCACCCCTCTTCTTAATAAATTCAACTGCAATACCATCCAATCCCGCCGCCTTGCCGGATTTCATCTTCCGCAAAGCTTTCATCTCCTGCTCTCGCTCCACAAAACCAATCTCCCTGACTCTCACTTTGCACACCACCCCGACCAATACAACCTACGTCTGCCAATCTATCATCAAATACATTCAACAATCCTTCAAAATACTCGCTCCATCTCCTCTTCGCAGCATCACTACCTGTTGTCACTCCCCCCCCCCCTTGCCTCCTTCACCGATGTACCTATTTGTTTTCTTATCTTACGCACATTATTTGCCTTCTTCCATAGTATCTTTTTAATTCTCCCGAAAGTTTAACGATGCTCTCTTTCCCCAACTCTCATTTGCCCTTTTTTTCAACCTGTGCACCTTCCTCTTGACGTCCTCCCGCATTCCCTTACACATCTCCCAGTCATTTACACTCCTTGCTTGTAAGTATTGTCCAAACACCTTTTTTCTCCTTCACTAGAAACTTTACCTCTTCATCCCACCACTCACTACCCTAACTAATCTGCACCCCCGCCCCACGTTTCTCATGTCACATGCATCTCTTGCACATGCCATCACTGTTTCCCTAAATACATCCCATTCTTCATCCACTCCCCTCACTTCTCTTGCTCTCACCTTTTCAGCACACAAATCCACCAGCTCTTTACCATATCCAGTCACAACACTGAATACCCCATGTGTACCAATTGTACCCTCAGCTGCCACATTACTCACTTTCGCATTTAAATCACCCATCACTAGTACCCGGTCTCGTGCACCCAAACTACTGCCACACTCACTAAGCTGCTCCCAAAACACTTGCCTCTCGAGATCTTTCTTTTCATGACTAGGTGCATAAGCTTTAAAGATCACCCATATCTCACCATCTACTTTCAGTTTTACCGATATCAATCTGGAATTTACTTCCCTACAATCTGTCAGACACTACCACAACTCCTGCTTCAGGAGTAGTGCTACTCCTTCCTTAGCTCTTTTCCTTTCACCAACTCCTGACTTGACTCCCAAGTCGTTTCCAAACCATTCTTCCCCTTTACCTTTGAGCTTCTTTTCACTTAGAGCCAGAACATCCAGGTTTCTTTCCTCAAACATACTACCTATCTCTCCTTTTTTCTGATCTTGCTTACATTCACACACATTCAGACACCCCAGTCTGAGCCTTCAAGGAGGATAAGCACTCCCCGCTTGACTCCTTCTTTTTCCCTTTTCAGAAATTGAAATACAAGAAGGGGAGGGCTTCCAGCCCCCCGCTCCCGCCCCCTTTAGTCGCCATCCACGACAGCCAGTGGAATACGTGGGAAGTATTCTTTCTCCCATATATATATATATATATATATATATATATATATATATATCAGAGAGTAATAGAAAAACTATTTTCTTTTTAACGCAAAGTGACGGGAAAGATTAGGGGTTAATCATAACTAGAAAAATGAATATATTTTTTTACCCTATACAGGGGTAATAAAATCAAACAGCCATAGAAGAAAAAAATATTGAAGTAGACCACTTATGACAAATATAATTTCAGAGGACCTGGCCACATTAACTCCAACTCATTCCTGTATAACTTAAAGAACAAATGAGTTTGACACGATTCCCTATCACATTCATTCTTGTGATTTGCAGTATTTCTTTCCTTTTTTACGGAAGACAGACCGAATCTATTTCATAAACTTACGAACTCTATTTTAGTTCTCGATCTTCTGCTGTCTCTACGCCACTCACTTCTCTCTCCGATTCGCCCTTACAGTCCTTCTCAGTCTGTTTGAGAATACCAAATATCTCCTCTGCCGTTAGAATCTCCCTTCTGTTACCGAGCGCGAAACAAGAACCACACACGCATCCAACGTCTGTGCTGCAATAACTCACACTCACGCTCAAATATAACACCATCAGCGTCTCTGCTGCCATAATCCGCTTCCACCTCACCCTTACACTCCACCTTAATATCTTTCAACTTACCGAAGGCTTCGTCATCCCCTAGGATCTCACTTCTGTTATAGAGCCCGATAAAAGAAGCCCAGACTCATCCAACGACTGTGCTGCAGTAAGTCTCAGTCGCTGTAGCAGCTGCACCAACATCGATTCTGCTGCCATCAACCACCTTCACTTGCCGTTCGACTTCCCTGTCCTTTCTCATCCTTTTCATCTCATAGTATTTTCTGCCCCGCCCTTCCGTCTGTAAATCATTTTCACATACGCTTTACATTATAAACTTTATATAAGGATTTACTTCTTTTAGATACATTGAAGATTTAGATACTAAATAAACATTATACATACCAATTCAACCTATTAACCTGTGCTTGGTATTACTATGACATCTACTTTTACTTGGAAACCCCACGTCAAGGAAATAGTTAAGTCTGCCTTTAAGAGACCGGGTGTCCCGTTTAGATGTCGAAACTTCTAAACGGTTTTCCCTTTTATGCAAAGGCCTGATCCGTCCTTGTATGGAGTACTGCTCTCACATCTGGGGTGGTTCTAGCAGTGCATCCTTACTTGACAGAGTTGAATCGAAAGCGGTCCGACTTATCAGCTTTCCTAGGCTAACTTCAAAACCTAACCAACCTAACCCCCTTGCCCTACGCCGCAATGTTGGTTCTCTTTCCCTGTTCTATAGGTGTTACTTTAGTTCTTGTTCCTGCGAGCTGGCTGCTTGTGTGCCCCCGCCACTCGCTGGAACATATAATACTCGGCCAGCTGCTGCGTCACATGATTATTGTGAGGCCATCGGCAACTCAGGAGTGGGCCTTTTTGAGATTTGTTTCTCTACTTACACTTCGAAGCTTTGGAACTATCTAACTTCTCATGTCTTTCCCATTAACTAATGCCACTCACATTTTAAGAAACAGGTGTTTAACGTCCTCCAAAATTCATAAATATGTTCCCTTGTTTCCTCTTTTCACCTTTCATTAGTCTCTCCATATTTCAATTAAGGCCTGGTCTTGATGTGGACTTTTATCCCTGACTAAAGCCTCCAGCATAAAGAATAGGGCTTACTACAGGTAAAGCAGCTATGAAAACGCCAAGCTAGAGGTTTATAGGTAAAGAAGGTATATAAACCTAAAAATCTACTGCAAGGGAACAGCTTGAGAGACTGAATTCCAGAATACGAAATACGAGCTGTTGTAACAAATACTACTAAATCTACAACGAAGGAATGAGCGAGTTGGGTGTGAATGCAATGGAACAGAGAGAGGGGATCGGAGGGAAGAATTGATAAGTGGTTGACCAGCATTGAATACGTAGAGGAGTTAGCACGGAGACGCATTACAGAAGAGATTCAGGAGACCGCAAGGGTAAGCAGCATTCCAGTATTACACGAGGGTCAGAAATGATGACATTAATACTATGAGGGAGGAACAAAAGGGTTATGAAATGATATTACTGACGGATCGAAGGATCACTCATGATCATTTCTTAAATTTACAAGGACAAAATTCTCGGTAAGGGACTTTTATTAATAAAAGGTTCAGTGTTTATCATTACCTCATGGAATTGTTACAGTTTGAAACACCAGCGAGGTTTGCCCTTCTTATTGTGCACTCCTTTAGGAAAACAAATACGATTTGATGTTCAAGCCGAGTTTGGCTTTACCGTTCACCTGCTAGACGAACAGCAATTGTATGTATGCTTCTTATTACAACCTTTTGTTGCCGCTTCTTCCGACAAAGGCCTGTGCTCTACTTTTGGTTCCTATTTCTTTTCCGAATGCTTTGTCTTTATACTTTGATTATCTTCCATCTTTCTTTGTTCTTTCATGCTTTATAAGCACCTTTATAAGCACCTTTCAGTGATCAACATGGCACGGGCAAAATATGCTTCAACCAAAGGCCATCTCGGATAAAAGAAATGAAGTGAGAGAAAAGGGAATTAAAAATAATTAGGGCTCTATAGGTGCTTATAGACCTGACTCCTACTGGTTGAGAAGTTTTAGGAAAAGACGATAGGAGGAAGAAAATTCCTCAACTTAGTTTTTCAAGAGAAGATGGAATTATCATAACGCTCAATCCTCAAGTGGTTGGTCTTCAAAATAAAACTGTTGGAAGCAACAGCCAAACGCAATTCCTTGGATCTAAGTCCAAGGAGAGGAGACACGTGGTGATAATTCATGAGAACAGTTGGCCATAAATAATGCCTGTAGAACAGAGATGGCGGCAACATTGCGGCGCATGGAAAGTGATGATTGAAGAGAGGTGATGCAAGGAGATTTAGTGAGACGGAAGGCTTTTGACTCCAGTCTGGTTAACAGACGGGAGGAAGAAATTTTCAGTTTGCCAGTTTGTAGTCTTGTGTTAGAACCCATCATGAGTGTTCTTTATTTATTTTTTTTTTTTGGGGGGGTGACCCTTCCATGTCCAATGGTATATACAGGCCCTCCTCGCTACATCCATCTATTTAATCATATACTTCATATTAATTGCCCATGAAAGCTTATAGTATATCCAGGTTTCCGTATATTTCCTCAGAAACTATCCTTCCTGAATTCGTTTTGATCCTCTTGTACAAGCATCTAGAGTGATATACATCTTTCCAGTTCTCGTCTCACCATCTTTACGAAGCTCGTCTGCAGTGTGTTGTATACGATCTCCTAACTCAAAACAATCTTCATTCACATCTGTGTTATTACACGTTTCGTTACATTATAAGGGAGATATGTTCTAAATTCAATTGCTGAAGTGAAGTAGTGGGTTTTTGCATTATATTGTCGTGTTACGTATAGGACAGTTGACCTCTTATAGCGCTTCGTCCTGCATATGGAAGCAACAACTGGTATACCCGGTAAGTGTTTCGCCCATGGACGGAATGAGCAGTGGGAGGCATCAACAGGTTTGCTTGGCAAGTCTTGCGGACGTGGACGGAGTAAGAGGCAACAAGTGGCGATGGCCTGGGGTAGCTGAGAGTGCCTCACCCTGGCCACGAGGTAAGGGGTGTAGTTGAGTGTATCATTCAGGTTTTATTTGCAAATGTGGTACATCTTGAATACAAAGAGAATACAGGGCATGTGGGCGACACTGTTCAGGTCGGTCAATGACCCAGGCTAAATCACCGATGGCCCCATAGTCTTTCTGATGTGGCACAGTACAGATAATGTTCTAGACATGTGACACTGTTGTGCTCCGAAGTCTGTTGTCTTCTTCGATGAACAACCGAAGAACTATGGCGAAACATATGCTTAGATAGCAGGTCTGATGGGGCGTTATTTGCTATGCTGGGGAGTCGCTGTCTCATGTCAGATACCCCCAGGTTCACCCCTCTCGTCTGGGAGGTTGTCGACCTCGCAAATTGAGAAACTAAATCTTCTGCAGAAAGAAAGTTTGCTAAACATTTTGCTGAAAATGAGGTGAAAAAAATCACTAAAGTTAACTCTCAGTAGGAGGACGTGCATCCCTGTTTCCCTCGGACTTTCCTCACTCCTTTGTCCTCTCTTCATTTTGCTCAACCTCGTACCTTGGGCTTTACACACATTTCTTCAGCGTCCCTCATACCTCTCCCAACATCTCACGTAAATATTGTTATTTACTCTCATCTTCCTTCCGCATCACCCTTTCCTCTTCCTGATCTCTCCCTCCTTATTACCACTCTCATCTTCCTGTATCCTTCCATAATGTTATTATGGACTTCCTTTGTGTGCAGCTGTGGTGAGAGGAGAGGCGGGGTGAGGGTGTGGCGTGAGTGCTGCTTCCCGGCAGGCTGGCGCCGCTACGTGACCCGCACTCTTTTACTTGTCACTTGTTGCTCCGCTCCCTCCGCTCGACCGAGAGCAGGGCTAGGGGGGGTTTCCGGAAACTAAGCTCTGGTAAGAGGGAGGGTTGCTGGGGACCTGCATCTGTAGGTGGGCTTAAGCTACGGGGGACCGGCGTTGTTAGGG
Source organism: Panulirus argus (assembly GCA_038088735.1). Lineage (NCBI taxonomy): Eukaryota > Metazoa > Arthropoda > Malacostraca > Decapoda > Palinuridae > Panulirus > Panulirus argus. The sequence continues at coordinate 6,824 of JAYMFT010363069.1, forward strand.
AGCTAGAGGTGTGGACGGGGCAGCTAAGAGACGCGGAGGAGTTTCGCAGGTTCTATGGGAAATAAGAGATAGGGCTGACAGGTTGCTAGGGCTGTAGATAACTTGGACCGACGTGGAGCAAGGGCTGTTAGGAGGAACTAGGGCTTCGGGGAATTACATCTGTCAGAGGAGCTACGGCTGTCAGGGAGCTAAGGCCATCGAGGAATTAGGTGGTGTAAGGGAGCTTGGGAGGTACAAGTTATGTCTGGAGGGAAACTAGGGTAATTGCTTAGCAAAGGTTATTTGGGAACTAGGGAGCTGATATCGCAAGGGATGTCTGGACACTTGCCCGGCCTTAAGTAAATTCATTATGACTCGGAAGACTCTAGCTAGGCCAGTGGGATTTTTTTTTTCTTTTTTTTTTTGTACTAGCGGACGAATAAGACTGCAACTTAGGCACAGACATTGGGGCTAGATGATACATCACCCTGCTGTTAGATATAACTAGAGAGGGGGTAAATGATCAGTCTTCGTGGTGACAGACGTTACCAGTCGGGGTAGACGATGATTCTTACCAGCGTTAGAGATAACCAATAGCGGCGGATAATGATTCTACCTGGTGTTACTGATAACCTGTCGGACTGGATGATTCTCCTGACGAGAAGGTTATTTTCTAAGGCTTGAGATATAAGTTATGATTGGAGGAAAATTTTTGGCCTTAGTAACACTAGCTAGGACTGGCGAATACCAACGAGGGTAGAGGGGCAATTACTATGACCTGGGATACTTGTTAGAGCTCGTACCGTTCTTCCTAGACTATTGAGATACTAAGGAGGCTAGAGGACATTTGCCAAGAGACGGGGAGGCATGTTAAAGGTTAGGGGCCACTGATGAAGGCTAGATACACTTACCAGAGGTTAATGAAACCTACTGGAACAGTGGTAGGGGACTGGAGGCCAGACCTAGGAAAATCCTGCCTCATTTTGATGCATAGAGTCAGAACCGTCTATTTCGTCTGCCGGCCGCCGGCTAGGGGAAGGTCGGAAACCCTTACACCGGATGGTATCTAGTGTGTGTTGGACATTCTGGCCAGAGCTCAGATGCAGACTGCCTGGTGCTGTTGCTGTCACCCATCACCGAGCTACACGGCGGTGATGTCACCCATCACCCAGCAACGTGCTACAAGGAGGGTAGTGGTGGATCAGCCAGCACCTAGCAACGTGCCTTAGGGAGGGTTATGGTGGGTCAGTCAGCACCAAGCAACGTGCTATAAGGAGAGTTGTGATGGATCAGTCAGCATCCAGCATCGTGCCACAGGAAGGGTTATGGTGGGTCAGCCAGCACCCAGCGCCGTGTTACAGAGAAGGTTTTGTGGTGGGTCAGCAAGCAGGGTGGGCTGGATGGCCGGCCGGTGGGTCAGGCGGCTCACACTCCAGCCTTGATTGCTTGCTGGTCTGGGAACTAAATTTAGGACCTCAAGATCAGAGGGGTCTATGTTCCTTTATGTGCAAGAGTGGAAGTTGTAGTGCATGTAATGAAGTTTACGCCCTTATTGTGTTAAGTTTATTGAGTTGCTGGGACTTAGGAGGAGGCAGAGTTGAGGATATCTTTGAGACGAGAGTTGGTCTTGGCCTGTGATCGCTTTATGCTCTGAGTGTCTCTCTCTTGATATCATCCATAAAATTCGATTGTTCCCCTTTTTCCTTCTTCCATCGTTCCAGTTTAAGTCTCCCTCCTGGATGAAACCGTCACGTCAACGAACCACCACAATTTTCTCGCGTTAAGAAAGGCTTAATTTACATATACGACTAAAGTTTCTTGATAAAAGCCTGTAGTTAGTTCCGAACAGTTGCCGGCGCAGGTTTCGTGTTTCGAGTTCATTTTGTGTTCGGAACGCCTGGAGAGAAGACTGAGATCGGTAGCAGTGTTCGTTTTTCTGGTCCAGCTGACTCGTTTAAAGGTTCTCATGGACTGAGTCACTGTGTTTTATTACGCATTATGAGTTCTCAAAGATAAGATAATTCTTGAAATGCTTTCGTAAAACTTCTCTGTATTAGTCAGTAGAATAACGTATTTCTGACGGAAAGTTTGGACTAACTGGCAGATTCGGTCACCACACCCTTCCTTACCATTACAACGCTCGCTCTCCGCCCACCAAACCTTCCCTCATCACCACCACTCCCTCTCTCCCTGGATACCATATCCTTCCTTACCACCACCACTCCCTCCCTCCCTGGCCACCACGCCCTGAACGATGGAACGGCGGTGTTCAGTGGTTCCAACCACTCACCACCGCCAGTTTTCCCTCTTCATGCTTTTCATATCGCCGGCACAACCTTCCGCTCAGCAGTGAATTTTTTTCCGGAAAATATTTCGTCCCAGCAGCCAGCAGTTTCTGCTCTGCAATCGAATTGGTCATACTATTGGCAGCTGTGCATGAGATCCATATCTATGAACTTCCACAAGCAAAAACATCACAGACAAACGTTTACGAAAATTTATTTATATCTTATGCTACACTGCCAATAGCACAGCTGATTAACATATAAGATGTAAGATCAAAAGCGTTTGCCAAGTTATATCACCAGTGCTTTGAGTTTTTACTTACGTAGTGATATCATGAGGATCGTGTGAGAAGCAGTCTATACTTTGGTCTTTGGTGAGATGGCCTACATCACCCAATATACTGAAAACAATTTATGACGTATGTGTTGCTCAGGCCTCGACAGCTTAGTGGTCTAACTTTAGGAAGGGTATAACGAAGCACTATCGAGACGGTAACAGGTTTGAGTAAAATGAGTTATGGAGAGAGGAAGCAAGCTTTCAATCTGCTCATGTTAGAGGAAAGCAGGTTGAAAGGAAACGCGATAATCATCTCTGAATTATTGTGTGGGCCACGATGATGTTAACATAGACCAGTTTTTGGGACCGAAAATGGACTCCAAAACCAAATGACGTAAAACCAAGCCAGAAAAATGATGGCAAGGTTATAAGTGGGTGTGAAACAAGCAAAGCGAAGATAAAGTGAATGCAAAGAACATTAGGAAATTCAATTACGTATGACAGATATACGAAGTTAAAATAAGGACCCACAAGAGTAAAGCTCTAATATACACAAAATGGGTAATGACACAAGCACTATAGTCTCAAATGCTAGAAGGTATTTGACTATGTCCTCTAAAAGAAGTTGATAGAAAAAAACCATCCCTGTTGGCAAAGCAAGGAGGTTCCTCCAGTGGAACGAGAGTTAGATGTACAAGAGAGAGCAGAGTTACATGTCAGGGTTGCTCTGCACGAATCGGTCTTGGTCTGCTGCTGTTTCTGATCTTTGTAAATGATTTACCACAGGGAAACAGGGAATCGAACAGTGCCGCAGCATCTTTGCAGAAGATGCTAAAAGTGTTAGAAGAATAAGGAGACTTTCAGACGGTGTAAGCCTACAATGAAACTTAGGTCACAGCAAAACGCAGTGATGAAGATTTGGCACAGTAAAGTGACGCCAAGGTGGGGCTGTTTCCCACAAGGGAAGCAGTTGCAGGAACCTTCCTGCATGAGGGTCATCGAAGTTACGTGGTGCCAAGAAGGTCTTCTGTGTGGACGTAATACACAGTCTTTCACCCGAGAACCACATCGGGAGACTCACCAAGGATGTGACGCATGTACTGGTAACTGTGAAAAATCTGCTCTCAAGCTTACGAACGAAAAACAGTTCAGAGTAAATATATACAACAGAACTAAAACAAAGTTTATAGCATCAGTCTAGTCACCACGCTTAGAAAGGCATTGAATTCAGCTAAAAAGTTTCCAAAGGTCAACCAAAACTGCATCTGAAAGGATCAGAGCCACCGGGAGGGGACGAGGGTCGTAGACTTGCTCACCCTACAAGAGGGATGGTTGAGGGGAGGAGACATGAGTACGACTTTTAAGTCTTTCGGTGGTCCGGACGATGTCGACCTGGATCACTTCTTTGTGATAGAGAGGAACATAACGGAGAGGTGAGCAAGGGAAGTCATAACTGTTTGAATGAATAATTCCATATCTATGAAATAATAGGCTAACGGAATATGCTAAGCAAAGACACCCTGTATGCTGATAGCATTAAAAGAATAGTTCTGAGAGTGGGAAATTCACCTCCACGTACATACAAACACGTAACAACACAAAGAAAGTTCAAGAGTGCTGGGCCGTCTCTAAATACCTGACATATTGGTAATTACACACACACACACACACACACACACACACACACACATACATACATACATACACAAACAAACAAACAAACACACACAGACACACAAGCACAGACACACACACACACACACACACAGGCATACACACGCAACATGTATACATACATGTGGAAAACTGCTTCTGCCATATTTCTATTTCACTTCAGATTTCCCCTTTACATGTGGATTAGAGGTGGTGGCGGCCGCATGTGTGTGCCAGTGCAGAGCTAACGTGGCGACGCTGCAGCTTGACGGCAGCACTGATTGGCTGCCAACCATTTTAAATTGATAAACTGAAATTCCTGCTATGCTTGTACCTTCCTACAATCTTTCTCGGCGAATTACGCCCTAAAACCGCTCCTGGGCTCTATAATATGCTTGCGATAGCACGGCGAATGGAATAACTAATGGAAGTAGTGACAATATACGTGTGAAGGGTTAACTTGTGTTCCTTCAGGCGAGGATGACGGCCAACAAGGCGTGCTGCTGGCACCCCTTTCCACGGTCCATTCTCAGCGAGGGGAAAATATTATGTATTGTCCAGTTATGTGAGAAGAAAAAGAGTATTATTATTAATGATTTAATCGCGTTAATCGTCCATTAATCGTGTCTGTTGGTTAACTATAATGTCGTCTGTAGTGTGGCGGGGCGTACGCCGTATCTTCACTGGGACTGAACTCGCTTCCTCATCATACCATTCATGTCGTCGTTCGCCACTGGATTGCTGTCCATGATCGGTCTCGTGATTTGAAAGTGAGAATGTGTCTTGGTGATGGACTGGCTCAGTGATTCAATTACGGTCAGTCTTTTTTTTCTCTCTCTCAAACAGAGATGTCGTTAAATTGGTCACTCGCTCCCGCCTGCATTTGAGCAAAGATACGGCCTGGGTGTCATCATGTTGTCCACTTCACACTCGTTTTCATACAGTCACAACTCAGTGTCTATGTATTTTTCGTATGATGTATTGGTCACTATCAACTGTCAGGTCCAAATCTTTCTTGGTCGTACATGATTTTTCTCGTTATCTTATTCGTAATTATTTTGTCCCTAGATTTACTGGATGAGTAAGTTCCTTGCATGAAAATATATCTAGGCTTCATTTGTATCCTTATGATTTCGTGATGGTAAGGTTCAAGACGAAAATTAATATGGAGCACTTATGTCACTTGCAGTGAAGCAGAGCTACTAGGATTGAAATAAGAATGGGCGGAAATATTGTTTCGTCAAAGATGGGATTTTCTTCAGGTTATGAGCAAGGTTGAACGTTTGTTTCATATAAGGGGTTGCATACCCAAAGAAATATTTAAATAAAGAATATGGGTCCTTAGCCATTTACTTCTGCAGATGCTGGGTAGTAACTGCATGAAGTAACTGATGTAGACTTTTCAAGTTACGACCACGGATAAGTTGTAGATTTAAATGTGACTCCGGACTATGGGCAGACGAGGATTGGTGACGAAGCTGTCGCTAATTGTCTGCCATGCTACGAAGGTCACATGGAACTGAAGCGTGTATTGTGTTGGTGGTAGAAGTCAGGTGCTACACACTAAAGTAGCTACTTATTTTGTAATGAAGGCGAAAGGGTTCTTCCTTTGACCTTTGACAACAAAACGGTCTTCAGCCCTCACACTGGAAATCAACCGTTCTTACGCATCGTCGTGGTGTCGTCTGTGTAGCACGTCAGACACTTAGAGATCTATGCATCGTCCGTCATCAGCTGTCGGGAGTCACACTTTAACTTTTAACTTAAAGTTGGTCATAACAGGATAAGTCTAAATCATGGAAATTTATGACATGCTGTTTCTCAGCATCAAAGGACTTGAGTGGTGCAAGACCAGTAAGTCTAGTTTGGATTTTGCATTTCCGCCCGGTTTAAATTGGGTGAACCCGGAACTTACCCTGGCCCATAACCTGATGACAATCCCACATTTAGTCATAAAACTTAATACAGATATTTTTGATATTTCTCTTCAGACAATTTTTCCACCCATTCTTATTCACTCTCAATCACTACGTTGCGCTGCAAGCGACATAAGTGTTCCATGGAACATCCTCTTAGTTACTACGTGGCACTTTGTGTTGCTGAGGTGTTTCCAGTACAGCGGATGGGGCGTGGATGCGGTCCTAATGAAGGAGCCGTGCTAAGCCCGGCCCTGGACACCCCGTCCGTCAGTTGGTCATCATCGGCAGGTCTGCTGCCAGCTACTCCCACCACTATCGTCCAGGGCCACACCGGGATCCATAGGGATAACTCTGGTGCACACTGGTACACCAGCATGTGTCAGAAACCCTTGCAAAACTCGTCCGTGTCTACTGCCCATGTTCACCGGCTCCTGCGCGTTGTGCCTCTTTTTACTATCTGCATATTTGTTATTACTTATTTGTGCATAAGAGGTGGAACGCTTTTGTTCATAGGATCCCATCACATATTACCTTTTTTTTTGACATATTTTGACATAGTTTTATTACTAACATTATCATCCAGAGATTTTCGCATTCATTTCCTCTTCGCTCAGCTTGTACCACAAACCGACCACAGCTCTCTTGCTAAAGATATCCTCTTTACGTCCTTCTGTGCGTATCTCTAATCCTATCTGGTGGCTCCCTCACGTTCTGGACTCCCTTCTAGCATCCAGTAAACGTTCACTGTTAAAATTGTAATGACCTTTTAGAAATTTATATTTACATATGATGTCTCGACTTATTTTTCTTTCTTTGAATATGGGTAGACTGAGGGATTTACCCCCCTTCTTTTCATAGTTCATTCCACTCAGTATAGTGCCATTCTTGTTGCATTCCTTTGGACCCATCCTGTACATCTTCCAAAAGGTTTCACTGTCCATGTGCTTGAAGGAAAATTTAGCATTGCTGCTACTCATCTACAGTATACATTCCCTCCTCATTCCCCTTTGTCATCATCCTTCTGAAATTTTCTCCACATGTCTGCATCTCATAATCCTCCTCCTCTTTTCCTACTTGCACACACGCTCTTCACTGCTTCTAATAGATTTCTTCCCACACCATATATCAGCAAGACCTATACGCCTTATACTATATCAAGTGTTCCTTTAGCATTATTTCATTCCTTCAAAAGTCGACATTCCTTCCTCTGTTGACTCTCCATACTCCTCATCCACCAATGGAAGAATTAAGCTTTAATCCCCCTTACGCACACACACACACACACACACACACACACACACACACACACACACACACACACACACACACAAACACACTAGAATATCCTCTCCCGCCTCCGTGTTCATCACATACACCTGTCCTCCGGTCTTCACTGCACAAACAGGTAAACATTTTATCCAATATTATTCTTCGCGCCCTTCCCATAGTTTGTCATCTTTTCTCAAAAATTCCCCTTTTCTTTTTTCAGGCCTGAACTATCCATCCTAACCAGATGTGCCTCAACATATTTAGATTTTGTGTTCCTCATCATTTCCTGCTCGCTCAACCATGCTTCATATTCTCACTGTCTCTTTCAACCAGTGAGCATCGTTTTCCCAGTCTCTCTCTATCATCCGTCTGCACCACAGAATCCCCAGTTCGTCCAGCAGTGCGTGTATGTTCTGCAGTGAATTCTTTCACAGTGGTGTTTTTCCATGCAATGTTTCTCACCTGTAGTCTCACCCGTTTTCTATTACGTCCCTCCAATACAAAAGTGTACGCGGGATATTGTACAGTCGCCCTTGCATCTGCGTGTCTGTCTGTGTCACTGTCTGCCTTATGGGTTTGTCTGTTGATGCATTCTTGACAGCGAGATAACAGAAATACGAGAGAGAAAATTCATACTTACGCTGCAGGTAACCTCTCTGGAGGTGAGGAACTGATTAGATTTGAGGGCGCGTAGCTGCGTACATTTGCATATCAATCAGGAAAAACTGATTTTTTTACAAGTGATTCAACTCGGGGAAGGTAAATGATGGAATGGTTAAATTTACAAGATACGTGTCTAACTAAGGCACAGACATAGATATCTTGGCATACATTTTTTTTTTTTGAAGTTGATAATCTCATTAGCATTCTTATTTCCTTTTCCTTAACTCACGGTGGGACAAGTTATCAACACACGGCTGCCAAGACAAGGCAGGCGGCAGGCTGAACAAACAGACCGTGACTGTTTCCAACTTCACCTTGACAGGACTCTCTCCTCCCTTACAACGCAGTCACTTACCTTCTCTCTCCTTGTGACACAGTCACCTGCTACTTCCACCCTCGCGACACAGTCACCCACTCCTTCTCCCACTGTGACACAATCACTCACTCCCTCCATACTTTGGATGCATCCCTCCATCCCAGTAAAACAATCACCCACTCCCTTTCACCTTGTGATACCGTGATTCTTTCCCTCAGCCCTGATGACGCAATCACCCCACTCCCTCTCCCCTTCTCACGCCATTATCCACCTTCTCTCCCCTCATGACACACCTTACTACCTTCCCCTTTGTGAAACAATCACTCACGACGTAATCCAAATGTAGGTGGAAATCAGTATTTTTCTTCCCAGTGTTACGAAAAAAAGCTATTTAGACCCAACCACGTTTGAAGCAATGTGTGTACATCCCCGAGAGCTACAGACTGACCCTAACGACCAAAATCGGTAGTTTGCTTGATCAGAAAAGGTTAAAGCAATTGTTCGATAAAGCATCTGTTTCCTGGGACTCAAAATTCTTAGAGGTTAGTACGGTATTTTTTTGCAGATATTTCTCTCTACATCATTTATACTATATTCCTATGCTGGAGCTATATTTCACAAATTACTGCGAAAGTAAAGCTGAACCTCATGGTTACAGTGGTTTGACCGAGTCGTCAGAGGTGAACGACAATTAAAAAGCTTTCGGAAGATGTGATGCGAGTGAGTTTTGTTGTTTACGATGTGTTTCCAGTAGTCCATGATGTGCCCTAGATACCTTAGGGAACAATAGCTCATCGTTGCTGATGTTTGTGCACCCTGGGGGGAGGAGAAAAAAAGGGGGAGGGGGAGGAAATCTGGGGTATAAAGAGGAAGGCTTCATAAAGTGGGGGAGAGGGGCTTCACCGCCTCACCCTGGAGGCATGGCCGCGTACGCCTGGGGTGACAGGACTTGGATGCTGGGGGCTGAGGGGGGGGGGGAGGAGGAGGAGGAGGGGTTGCATGCGTGGGGAGGGAGGGAGGGGGAGAGGAGAATTGCAAAAGAATATTATAGAGTGACAGAAACAGCAGAATTCTAAGTACGAAGGTAGTTCATTGACTATAGCAGCTTGTACGAAAACAGTTCCAACGATACATGCAGTAATATCAAACGGGTACAACATAGAGCATCAGCGAAATTAACAGCTCCATGAAGAGCTGCTGTGCTAAAAAGTAGCAACAAGATCAGTAACAGCAGCAGCAGCAAGCAGCACCAGCAGGAGCAACGATAGCAACTTAACCATACCAGAAACAGAAGCAACAACAGCAGCAGTAGAAGAGGAGATACATGGTGGAATTAAGACCAGGAACGTCAGAGGCACTGGCTTTAACAGTAGCATTAACGTAGCAATACGGAAAGTAGCAGTGTTCATAAAAGTATTATCTGCACCAACAAAAGCAACAGTTTCCACAGTAGCAGCAACAAGAGCAGTAACCATAACGATCAAGAACAGGAACAGGAGATATAAAAGTAACAATATCAAAACAAGGAAATAAAAACTGTAGCAAACAAGAACAGTGACAAGCACAACAATGCAATAAAATAATAGCAGTCCCTACACATCAGCAAAGGATTTTGACGCCATCAGTAGCAGTAACTACACCAGTTACAGTAACTGTAGTAACTGCGCAAGTAACAGAAACAAAAGCAACAAAGTATCATATAGAGTATACCTAAAAGTATCATCACCAGCAAGAAAAGGAAGAAACACGACCTGATGTGCTGACACAAACCTTAACGATTGAAACTCACAGAAGAAAACTACAAACAAAAACAACAGTGACATTATCACCGACAAGAACAGAATGATTCATGGCAACAATAGCAACATGAACAGCAACATCAACAATGGAAAAAGAAACATTAGCAAAGAAAAAAACATCGGTTCCAGTTTAATCAGAACGAACTACAGAAACAGCAGGGAACAGCAGAACATTGCTAACACGAACAGAAGCAACAGTGACAACAACAGCTGCAGAAATCAAGAGCTGCAACAACAGCAACAACAACAACAGAGGCAGCTTGATGGAGAACAGAAGTAGTTAATCGCAACAACAGGAGGACAACAGAAGTGACAAAAGAAATGGGAGCAGTAGAGAGTAATACCAGATGCTGCACCAATAGTAACAAAAAACAAAAAACAAGTAAAGCAACAGTTGCAGGGAAAGCATCCCCAGCGACGATATTATATCAGTGAAAACAACAAGCAAAGCAGGAACATCAACAACAACAACAACAACAGTCGCAAAAGTAGCAGCAGCAACATCAACGAAAAAAAAGAAGCAGCAGCAACGACAACAACATCAGCGGCAGTTGTAACAAGTGCAAAATCATCACCATCACCATCAAGAACAACAAAAACAGCAAATGCAGCTGCAAACATAAACGCTTCAGCAACAGCAACTACGAGAGTTGCAACAACTACAATAACAACAACAGAAGCTGTAGAAAGAGAACCAAGTGTAGCAACACCTACGACTACAGAAGCAGCAGCAGCAGTTATGGAAGACCAGCTACGACAACGGAAGTAGCTGGAACAACAGTAGGATCACTTACAGAAGCAGCAGTAACAACAATAGCATATTCCACAACTACAGAAGCAGCAACAACAAAAGTAGAAGCAAGTACGGCAACAGCTCAGACAGCAGTAGCAACAACGAAAGCATTAGCAGCAGCAGCAACAGAGCCATTCACAGGGAACTTAGAAACAGGTAACGGCAGCCATAACAGAGCAGGAACGGCAAAGGCATCAGAAACAGTAATCGTCATGTTAACATCACACAAGAAAAAAAAAATAGAAAAATAAACAGAAACAATAACAAGTCAATTGACACCAAAACATAAAACGTTATAAAATACAACAGTTGCACCATGCATAAAGTAACATGTAACAAGACAGCATAAGGAACAGTAGTTTAAGGGAGCAAGTAGTTTATGAAAAGTAGCAACAACCGTCATTATAAATCCCTGAGTATGATGGCGTGACCTTTAACCTAACCCTTTAAGGGTCATGTCATAGGTCACTCTAACGTACCCAAGGGTAGCACCGTGAAATTCAAGGATCGTACTTAAAGGGCTCTATACCGTCGTGCTCAAGGGCTGTGCTATCTCCCTCGGTGATGGTACCATCTTTCTCAAGGACTTAACCCTCGTCACGCTCAAGGATCTTCTCCGTTATTCCCAAGGACTGTACCCGTCGTGCTCAAGGGCCGTGCAGGTCGTGCTCTAAGGGTTAGTTCGGAGAGAGGCAACAGGAAGTAGCAGAATAGCAGCAATGGAGAGGAGAAGAAAAAGAGACAGAAGGCGGTCAAGAGCCTTGGGTTTAGCGGCACATTATCACTCCATTTTCTCTCGTGCGGTATTAAACCCGACCGTTATGTACAACAACCTCGTCAAGTAAATCCTTGTTGGAAGGGCTGCAGGCGAGGGGAGGAAGTGAGGCGGTGAGAGAAGAGTGGGAGTGGAGGAGGGTAAGAAGCGAGGCTTACGTAAGATATAAGGAAGAAAAGGAGTCACTGGAAAGAGAGGGAAAAGTAACGAAACAAGAACATGAGTAGAGAAGGGGAAGTAGGGAAAGAGGAGAAGAAAGTGATGCAAATATACGGTTTACACCAAGTAGTGGGGCGTGGAGCGCCCACAGCAAACGATGGGAAGTATACTGTCCACAGTAGATGCGAGGACTTTACTGTCAACAGCAGACACTGGGGTTGTGAACTGTCCACAGTAGACGGTGAGACGTGTAAACTTGCTGGCATACACATGTAGACACGTATTTTTGTAATAACTCTGACAAGCTTATTCTGATAACTGTACATCACTTATGGAGATGATTTTTTTTTTTTTTTTTTTGTTATTCTAGGTCAGACTTACCGGGTAGATGTCGCCTCCAGCCCTTACAGCGTAACATGGACGTCGGGTCAATCGTCTCCAACCCTCATAGGGGGACCAGAGCATCAGGTCTGTTGCCCCCAGCCCACACAATGATTCTTGGGTATCAGGTCAATTCCTTCCAGCCCCCTCACAGTGAAACGTGGCCATCAGGTCTGTTGCCTCTATCCTTCACAGGGTGGCATGGACGTCGCGTCTGTCGCCTCCAGCTCTCACATTGTGATGTGGACATTAGGGCTGTTGCCCTCAGCCCTCACAACGGGACGTGGGCATCAGATCTGTTGCCTCCAGCTAGAGAGGTAGGCATGTCATGGAAAAAAGTTTTGAGGAAAATATAACCCAGATTATGTTATAGTCAATCATACCCAGAGTTCAGGCTTCTCAAAAAACAGGTTAAAATTCACCGCCATAGTCGGTGACCTGTACGAGCGTGGCAGTGGATAGAGACTAACTTTTGTTAGTAGTTGTACATCAAAGGTGACGACTCCCACATAACTACCTGAATCCGTCGTCCAGCGTGATGCGTTACGCTGTGACGACTGTCATTTCCACCCTCCAGGCCGGCACTTTCCCTCATATATACATCCCCGAGATGTATCAACTTTATATTTCGGCTTCTTAGACTATAACGGCCGTTGACATGAGTATTTCGATACTGGAAACATCTCCTTGTCAGCTCAGCTGAAGATGGAAGCTTCCCATGTTCAGTCTCTACAGCAAAATGGTCTTCTGTATCTAAAATCTCGATTCTGCCAGCATCCCTAATCCCCAGGAGGACTGCAGATGTTTTTGTGTCAGTCCATTATGGTAGGATTGTCTCTCATTTCGCCCCGCTAGAGCACAAACGCCTCCTTTGTTAAGCCAGTAGACTGTAAAGGAGTCCTACAGCACACACCAAACTAAAACGGCCTCCATTATCAGCGTTGGAAAGAAACAGCTTCCCGTGTCCCCACCGGACTGAGTGCTTCTTAAGTCTTCCCCTCCCGCTAGACTATACCAACTTCACAAGTCCACCCTCGAGATCATTGTGGTTTCCTGTATCCTAAGTACATTCTGGCGTCTGTTGTCCACTGAGTATGTTATGTGGTGGCCTCGTCAGGACCCTAGCATATTCCCGGAGCTAAATCTGCAACATTTTCTGAAAATTCTTACCGATACTTTGGACTCACTAGCGAGGGCCCTCAAGCCTTTCGGAAACAAACACCAGGATGACGTAAACCACGAGTCACTTGAGGTGATTTTTACACGTCCGCGAGCGCCGGACCTTCACACAGCTACAACTGGAGTGTTGGTCCTCGCAACATACTCAGTGACTGAAGCCTCGGGACATTACCGTCATACCATGCCTGCTTCTCTCACGCCCCGCTGCCTCTTGTTTATGAAGTGAGAACGATATTCGTCCGTCGGGTGAAACGCCGTTCGACCACTTTCCTCGACGCTTCAAAGGTGCTTCAAGGTTTCATTTGCTAGCCCTGGTGATTTTGATTCATATAGAACGTATTCTAGACACTTTCTAAAACAACAGTATCAAGTACGTATTCTAAATTCGTATCTGATATTTTCTTTTTAAGATTTCGTTATAATCTACCATACTGTCTGCCTGCATTTACAGGTGAGCACAGCCGTGGTCTCTCAGCTGCGGAGACGTGTCGCTGTATCAAGTGGCACACCAGTCTCAGCACAGCGTCAAACTATGGCCGACTGGTTCATAGCCCGTGTTACGTACAATATAACCAGGGAGTGGGCGAGTGAGTGTGTTCCAGAGTGAGTGGTGCGGGATGCTCCTCCCGGCCAGATGTCCGACACACAAACACACCGACAAGACCCTGATTCTGCACTGCCTCTTTACTGTGTTGTTGTTGCAGCTGCTGTTTCGCTCATCGCTGACGCTATTACCCCGAGCGCGACTTCTGTTGCTGCCTCGACTGTTGCTGTTAGTGCTACCTCTCTTTTACCATCCCAGCTGTACTGTTCAGCTTCGGTAATGGTGTGTAGGGGGTCCTGTGTACACTTTCATCATTTTTGTATCCAAACTCCTCCTCCAGTTACACTAGATATAGCATATAACTGTTACTTGGGATTTTTGAAGGTCCTGATGTTATTACGATTTCGGAGCATCAAACGATGGAGTCTCAGGTGGCATGAAATACACCTGGCAGCACTGGGGATGGACCTCAGACCCAGGCCTTCTCGTACTGGCGCGAGTTGATGGATTGTTTTTCCAAAGAGGATCTACGTGGCATGGCATGCTCGTTTCAAACTTATCACGTATTTTTTATAAAACTGTCTCACCATATGCAACGAAACTTACTGTAATTAATCCTGCTTAGGTTTGACGTAGGTTACTCGAGTATGTTTTTAATAGAATCGAGAGGCTTCAGAACCATAATAATTGATCCCATTTACGCAAACTTCGCTAAATCTTCACAGCATAACGTCAAGCAGGTCATGGTTAAGGTAGTGGTAGGTCTGGTAGGTTACATACAAACGCCTTGTGCCTGACTCCGTCCTTGTTATCCAGGGGGAAAATACGCGACCCAGCCATCGGAAGCAAACGAAAACAAACGATTCTACATAAACCTGATATATATATATATATATATATATATATATATATATATATATATATATTATTTTGTGAACTTACCTTACATTGTCGGTACGAGTTTATAAATGTTAGAGCGGATAGGAACTGGCAAGAGTACTTATGTGAAAAAGAAATAATAATAATAAGCAAGGTATGATTAGGTGTGTGGTGCTTGTAAGTAGTAGGGTGAAAGGCGTGCACAGAATAGAGTGAAATGGAATGATGTGGTATACAGGGTTGACGTGCTGTCAGTGGACTGAACCAGGGCATATGAAGCATCTGGGGTAAACTACGGAAAGATCTGTGGGGCCTTGATGTGGAAAGGGAGCTGTGGTTTCATTGCATTACACATGACAGGTATAGACTGAGTGTGAGCAAATGTGGCCGTTTCGTCTGTCTCCTGGCGCTACCTCTCCGGCACGGGGGGTGGCAATGCTAATTCCCGTTGGGCGGGATGGCGTGAGAAGTGGATGGGGGTGAGCAATTGTGAATATGTACATGTGTATATGCATGTGTATGTGTATGTATGTATATATTTATATGTTGGTATGTTTATATATTTACCGTGCATATATATGCATGTATGTATATATGTGTGTATGTGGGGCAGATGGGTTTTCCTTCGTCTGTTTCCTGGTGCTACCTCACTGGCGCAGGAAACAGCGATCAGGTATAATAAGTATCATAATAATGTATTTTTTTTCATACATATTTGCTTTTTCCTGCATTAGTGAGGTAGCATTAAGAACAGAGGATTAAGCCTTAGAGGAAAAATCCTCATTTGGCTCCGTTCTCTGTTCTTTCTTTTGGAAAAGTGAAAACAGGAGGGGAGGATTTCCAGCCTCCTGATCTCACCCGTTTTAGTCGCCTTTTATGACACGCAGGTAATACGTGGGAAGTATTCTTTCTCCCCTATCCCTAGGGATATATATATATATATATATATATATATATATATATATA
>JAYMFT010363080.1:0-22658 GCA_038088735.1 Panulirus argus
AGGACTTCATACACAGAAGTACTTGGGTAAGATAGATAAGCATATGAATAGAGTTAGACAGATGGGTATGTCTGATCATCTGTGTACATTATGAGTTCTTCATTGACCTTGTTGTAAGTTCATTGATTTCCTCTGATACTTAAAGAATTATTTACTTCCTGTTTTTCTTCCTCCGATTTACTTGCCTCCGTATGGCTTCCCTGTATGACTGACTATTATTTTCTTTGTATTGTCTGATTTCTGTTTCATTTTTTTCTTTACGTTTATTAGTTGACTGTCTGTTGTTCTTTCTGTGTTAAGATTTATTTGATAGTGTCTGAGTTTTGATTTATTTGTTTTAATGTTTTTGTTTTATGTCTTTTTTGTTTGTTGATCTGTTTCCGGATCAGTTTGTCGTTTCTTCTTCGTCCTCTCAACATTTTGCTTGACTTTCCTTATGTGGCCTTCATTTGTGGTCTTCCTTGCAATGTGTCTATACTACCCTTCCCCAACCCCACCACGGACAGGGTAGAGGGTAGGGGCAGCAAGCTTCCTCCTCCCTCGTATCACCATGTCTAGGGGCAACATCTCCCCCCCCCCCCGGGTCGTAGTGGTTCACGAGGGCCATACACTATCATAAATCATCATCACACGGGACACAAACACTCGCTATATACATGAAATAATCATGGAGAATATCTGATAATGCTTCCCCAGGCTGAGATGTACGGTGAGGTTGCTTTTAGTGCCCACTATGGATGCTATTAGTGGCCATGAAAAAATGAAACATTTAGGAAAAGCGTAGTACAGCGGATAATGCCAAGCATTAACTCAGTGTACTTAAGCAGATCTCTTCGTTCGCTCCAGAACTGATTTACTTTTGCTCAGTTGGACTTGTCAGGAGACGTTGTTCCAGCGCAGCACTTTGCCCACCATACGTCCATTAGTTGTTTCCTTTAATGGAGCCATGAGGAATGTAAAGGTATAAAGCTGTTTTCACTGGTGAGTTTGGAGAGTTAGAGCTGGTGTGTGAGAGTCAGCCTTAAGGGTTGTAGGGGTGTTAGGAGAGCGCCCTCCACTCCCTTGCTCGGGTCAGTACTTTAAGATCGAATAATGTTTCTTGCGTTGCCGAGCGTTCACTCACTCATCTGAGAGAATAATGTCACTTGTTTTTATCCTTCTAGTTGTAAGATTGCCAAATCATGCACACTAAACTTTGGTTGTAAGGCACCTACGTCAGGCTGGATACATCTTCCTGTGGCCAGCTGGCAAGCATGACCTCTCAGAGATACAGTTCGTCTTGAAACCTTAATGAGACTGTTTACTTATGGATCGTCTTTAAGGTAAATTCATGGGTACTAAACATTGCCTTCTTATGTATCATAAAGATATACGTGTCCTACGATACTGCAGCAAACACTTCCATGTCTTTTCTTAGTCCATGACTTCTGCTTCAATGACACTGGCCTCGAGGTGACGGAATGCTTGAATTTGATTGAGTGTCTCTTCAAATTAACTTTGCCATTCTCTATTATTACCATTCAAAGAAAACGGTATAATGGGTATGCCTAACTATTAGATGTTTCTTTCATTAGGATAATATTTGAATCCTTAGTAATTACATTTAACTTTAAGTACTGATTTACATTAATCATTCCTCTAGTATTAATAAGTCTATTATGGCCAAAATTAGAATATCAGACCCAGACAATGGTCGTAGTATAATTCATTGCGTTTATAACTCGGAACTACAACTTGAAGAGAAATCTCTGCTGGCAGTAGGTGACGGTGGCGAAGATCAGATGAGCATAAAAGAGGAGACTGAATTTTTTTATTTTTATTTTGTGTGTGCGTGAGGACAGAGATGATAATGTGAACATTTTTCAACCATGACGTTTAAATTATTTATGGAAATTAAAGAGTATGAAAGAGATTATGTTGGAAACAGAAGCTGTAGAAAATACTTCCTGATATTTCAAAACCTGTTGTTTGTATTCTGGTTCCGATCTTATTTCTAGACAAACTGATACCGAACAGTGTTTTCTTTACGATTCTCTCTTGATGATGAATTTATTGCAGCAGTAAATATCTTGCACTAACAGTTCCTGCCCAGGGCGTCAGCATTCTCTGGTCAGGTGTCCAAGTGTCCAGACGTCCAGTTGGTCAGCGTCCAAATGTAGGACGGTATAGGTGGAGGCCGCGGTTGTGGCCCGTCCCATCCCTGGGGTCAGGAGGGCCATTGTTGCTACCCCTGAGCGTAAGGCGACTTGCTGTTGGTTCTCAGGTAATACTTCCCTCGTAAACTGAAACAAAAACAAACATTGGTCTAAGGAAACAACAGATCTAATACCCTTGACATTTTGATCAGAAAATTCGGTATTTGTTAACCAGAACTCGTGAGAAGTTGTTGTGGCTCTCGTCCACGTCTTCCTCCGCAGGAGACTTACCTCTGGTCGACATGGAAGCCCATCTGGAGGCACCCGCGGCCGCAGTTGTTGCATCCTCCGGCCTGGAAAGTGGACCAGTCCTGGCAGGGGACGGCTGTAAAGGCTGACCGACCATTGATGCTCTCCACCCAGTAGTCATGTGACCTACCGTGGCTGCAGCCTCCTGTTGCAACAGAAGGAGCGTCAGGACCTTACAGAAGCAGATCTGCCCACGCTCTCAGCTAAGTAATTATATGTTTCATTCGACCATCTCTCAGATGACGTCTAAGGAGCAGACGTTTTCAAGAAACTTTTACAGTACCTTTAATATATATATAATCCAAGTACTATGATTTACTCTCGTGATATTGTCAAAAACTTAAACAGACAACATACATCAAACCAAATTTACGTAAACAATGGTAAAAATATTATATACATAATTTGGTATATATATATATATATATATATATATATATATATATATATATATATATATTCGACGTTACCAGGGCAGTTTGTAACCTTAATATTAAACAAACTTTTCACATAACACTGATAAGAATGATAAAATAGTCACTATCTTGGGAGTTTATATAAACCACTGTGATAGACGGTTTACGTAATACAATCAAGACAAGTGTTCTGTAACTTGATGTTATCAGGGCAGTTTGCAAAGTCATCTCAGTTATCATCATCAGTTTTGCCTGAAGAAATCAACATGTGTGTGTATATATGAATGTGTGTGTGTGTGTGTGTGTGTGTGTGTGTGTGTTTACCTTGGAGGAGATCAGTCCAGTGTTGTCCTCCTATGGAGCAGCCTGGCTGGTGTTCTCCTCCGTTGGGGTAAAAGTCGACGTGGCCCAGCGGGTCCCGCAGCCCCACACAGCTCTGCCCGTACCGTGGACAGACAATACAGTGTTACCAACACCTGTGCTTAGAAAACTCGCCTCGGTTTATAGCATATGACGATTGTAGCGGTCACTATAACCGAGCCTTGTGAGGCCTCGTAGTGTCTCACGTGTGTATACCAGTGAGGACGGGGAGGTCCTCCCTCAGGCGTCACCAACCATCGTATACATTTCATCAGCTGTGGTAATTGTGAATACCTTTCGTCTATATAATGATCGCATCCTCCACAAGGTCTTGTCTTCCTAACATCCACCACAGACACCCAGGTTCTGATTACATCCACCGCATACACACACGCTCTGCTCAAATCTACCACAAAATGCTGTCTGCTAAATACTTCCTCATCCACCCACCCATAGATAGACACCCTTGTGCCCAAACACAGCCATCGGAAAGAGAGTCATCCACCTGACATCCACCAGAGGTCACCTGCATGATGCCGCCACCGTTGGTGTGGATGATCTGGACAAAGTGGGCGTCGGACGGGTCGAGACGGCCGGAGCCTGGCTTGTGTTGGAACTCTGGTCCGGCCGGGTCCAACCCTGTGGGGAGGGGGGGGGTCAGCAGGGTCACCAGGAGGACACAGCCTCGGCTTTTCAAATGTTCCTGCACACAGTCATCCGGAACAATCTCTGTCATTAACTGATAGGAACTGCATATATTTCAAGGACTGAAATTGTTAACATATAGAAAAATATGTTGCTGTTATTGCTAAACTAGTATATGTTTCCATACTTGTATCGAAAAAGAAATCGCCAAAAAAGGAAAACCTTAGAAAGTACTGAAAAGAAACGTGTTGTAAAAAAATAAATTGGTTTTTGTACGGGGTGGGGACCTGCTATGTGCAGCTCCATGCGTGGGGTGGGGACCTGCTATGTGCAGCCCCATGTGTGGGGCGGGGACCTGCTATGTGCAGCTCCATGCGTGGGGTGGGGACCTGAAGCATGTTGGGCCATGTGTGGGGGACGGACCTGTGATGTGTGGGAGGCTGAAGCTGACGATGTTGTTGGCTGCGGCTCCAGCGATGTGCGCGCCCAGGGAGTGGCCGACCACCTGCAGCTGCGACACGTCCAGTCCCCCAGCGCTCGCTACCCACTCCAGGAACTTGGCCGTGTGGGCACCGACCTGCCGCAGACACGAAAGGAGCTTCGTGACACAATGAGAAAGATTAAGTTACCTTCTTCAGCACGGCCCTTAAATACGACAGTACGACCCTTGAGCACGGCAATACTACCCTTGGGTATGATAGCGTGGTCTTTGACCAAACCCTTAAGAATGAGTTCAGACATCTGAGCATGATTCGCAAGTGTCGTACCCTTGTGCTCTAGAGTCTTGTGGTCGCGCTCAAGGATCGTAACGCAGTGCTCGGCTGGTAATACTCAATGGCACGGCAGGCTAATGTGGGTGTATAGGATCCTGAGTGCAGACCATGCCTCTCCCAACGGTCCATCGTTATTTATTGATTAATGATTTATCTTATTATTGATGATATTTTGTTTTGGCAAATCAGATGAGCACACGCTTGGATTAGGCAGGACAGCGTGACCTGGGACTCACTATACATACATTCGAAAGAAACTCGGCCAGTCTGCAATCTCCAGACAGCGACCGGCACACACATTATAAATACAGAATGGCTGGCTGAGAGGCACTGGATCAAACGTGGGTCATACGGTCAAGAGCCATGGTAACCAGAGTGGCCAATGATATCAAGACTGACCTCTGGCACGCTGGCCGCGGCGATGGGGTACCAGGGGGCGGCGGCCAGCTTAGCCCAGTCCACAGAGATGACGTTGTAAGAGCCGAGTCGCAGCAGTTCTGGAGGAAGTGACCGTAGAGTTAGCTAAGGCCAGCAGGACCTGCGGGGTCGCTTCTGGTGTGGGTCTGGTGTACAGGGACCTGCTGGTGCGGGTTCGGTGTAATGACTTGCTGTGAGGACCTGGTGTACAGGACTTCATCAAGTGCCACATTTTCTCTTAATTACAAGACTATCATAATGTGTTACTTGCTAATAGTGTAAACATTCATTACTTACCACACCTCTGAGGGATGGATGCGCTAACCCCAGCCCTGGGAAGCCACAACCATCCCCAGAACTCTGAGACACACGCGTCCCTCGGCTTTGAGCCGCTATAGCTCTGAGACACACGTCTCACCCCACCCACCAGTGACTTGTTCCGTTACAACAACATCTCACCACCCTCGCGCCGCATGCGCCAGCACCTCACCATCCTTCGCCAGCATGCACCAGTACCTCACCATCCTTAGCCCGCATTTACCAGCGTCTCACCATCTTTGGCCTGGATGCACCAACCGCTGTCGCCCCTGACGGCAAATCCATGGATAAGGATGACGGTTGGGTCGTCCCTGTTGAGTGGTGACCTGCTGAGGGTGTTGAGGTCGCCCGTCACCAACTGGTGGTACTCCTCGGCCCCTGGGTTGCTCCTGAGCAGGAGGGAAGAGCGTTAGAAATGTTTGATGCAGACTGACATGTCACTCTTCAGACTATGTCGTGTCATTTGACATCAAACATATGGGTTATTTCCCTTTCAGGATGTTCTTATGCACTTTCTCCAACCAGTGACTGACTGCTGAACATAGTTGGTTGATTCCGATCATCTGGTTAAATCTACATGAGAGTAATTTTCATCGGTTTGAGTGACAGTGAAATGGTTCATTAGCAAGAGACACGCAAGACCACATGCATATAAAGTGTCGTTATGATAAGAAAGGTGAACCCCATTAAGAACATAGGTTCTTTTCTGCCATGTATTCACAAGGTTCACATGCAAGTGCGCCTGCGTTACTCCAGACAAGAGACGAACAGGAGGGAGTGTCTAGACACCTGGTCCAGAGGAGGAAGCGGACGTCGTCCACGGAGGCTCGGGGTTCCTGGCCCAGTACAGGTGGAGCGGCCAGCGCGGCCCGGGCCACCAGCAGCACCGCTCCTGTCATGAACCAGACATTGGGTCACTCAGGGCCATTCGGGCCTTTGGCTCATCTGGATCTTGTCTGCTGTGTGGTGGGTGTCTTGTGTGATATATATGTATACATAAATCCCTTTTTCCTCCTTCGTGGGACAGCGTCGAGAACAAACGGGCACTGTTCTCACTTGCACTCATCCACTGTAACTGACATGCAACCTACGCCAAAACCAGACTCCACCATGTACAACCAAGGCCCACAGGTCACACCTAGGGTTTACCTTCACCGTTTGCTATGCCCTGGTTCAGACAGCACGTCGCTCCCCATTCACCGCATCGATCTAATTCATTCTATCCAATTTGCGCCTCTCGTCCCCCTTGATGTTCAGGCTCCGACAACTCCGAAGCCATCTTCGGTCCATCCTGCTATCTGCATCTCGGTCAACTACCAACCCTTTCCTCCCTCCACCTCGGAGATAAACATCCTCTCCGTCAGTCCGTTTATACTCACTCTTCCTGTGTGCCCAGAATACTTCAGGACGCCATGATCAGTGTTCTCATTCAGACTAAACTTACCACCACACCTTTCCCTGAAACTGGCATTCCTCGCGCGATCAATCCGTTACATCGTATATCGTCCTAAAGGAACATCTCAACCATCTGTCTTTCCTTGTTATTCAAGTCCCAAGACTCGCATACAAACAACATCGTCGGAACAACCATATCCGCGAAAATACTCGTCCTTGCCCTTACAGACCCTGACCTCTCCTTCCACACGTTCTTCAGTGCGCCTCAGATCTTAGCTCCCTCTACCACCCAAGGTCTTCCGTCATAACGCATGATTCCATTCAGCTCTCACGTCCACTCTCAAGTATCTAAAACCCTCCATTTCTTTAAAGTCCTTCCCATTCAAATTTACATTTAAGATATCCTGTACCTCCCCCCCCCCCCCTCCACCATTGTACCCCCGCAAACCTTACATTTGTTCTATGAACTCTAAAACTCCTTCCTCAGTCTCTGACACCAGCTCATGGAGTCTCTCTCTGTAGTCTGCCACCAGAGACGCGTCATCTACAAACAGCAACTGATTCACTTTCCTTGCTTCCCCAACCCCAGCATACTACAGACCCAGCCTCCTCTCCAAGAGCCTCTCATTCAAGTTCCTTCCACCTCGTCTATGAGCAGATCAAACACACCTTCTGTATGAGTGTGTGTGTGTGCGCGCGCTTGAGCATGAGGTATGTTTCGAAAATGCAAGAGAACGTGTGAGTGAGTCATGAATAGTGAGGACATGCTGCTAAGCGTTTCTTCACACACTCTATCACAGTGCGAATATATGTGATCCATCACACTATTTCTGATATGTCACACACGAGTGCATAGGACTTATTCCAATAGTATGAGTCAGTTTATGGATATTTTTCTTACTGTAATTCATATAAAACCTTCAGCAATAACAGCAGTTACAACGCTACCTTACCAAAGCCTCAGGAAGGCCCTGGCCCCGGTTACGGTGCAGTAAGCCAGTCGTCCGACTCACCAAAGGTAACAAACTTCACCATCGTTTTCCCTTCTTACAGTAGTTGGTAGAGCTCTGACGTCAGCCAATCCAACTCCGTTAACTCTCTCCAGTCTCTGGAAGTCTCTCGGAGTTTCCTGACGACTCCGCAGTCTCCTCCAGTGATCTGCTGCTGTATGAGGCGCAGCTGCACCCTGTGCGATATATAAGGCTCCTTGGACGTTGTCTGAGCCTTATGGTCCTGAGGGCTGGTGGGCGACCCTCCCGCGCCAGGCCCCAGGCTCCAGCCTTCCTTTATCTTCGTTTCTCAAACTTGAGAACGTCACCAGGTGCTCCAAGGTCACCTTGAAGGTCAGGCAGGGGTTATAGGGTGAAGGAGGGAGCTACAGACAAAGGCAAGACGTGAGGGGACTTGAGGGAATGGGAGATGTTTAAAAAGAGAGGAGCTTTGGGGAGTTACTGGGAGCTAAGGGAGCGTGATGGGGAAGGCTCAGGGAAGATATACATATGAGGCAGCTCAACGCAAGTGGGCAGGAATTGTGCCACAACACATGACCATCATGGACAATCTCACAACACTTCAAGAGAACCAATATGTTCAAGATAGATCCTCCTCCTCGAATAAAACACACTTTATCATTCAATTACTGTTCTAGATAAGGAAGTAACCTTTTATGGGAACGTAGACGTTGATCCCTAAGTTCAAACAGACAACTAAAAAGAAAATGGAAAAAATGGTCATTGAAAGGTCAGTATTGCCTCTAACTGCAGCCCTGAGACAGTTGTGCATCACTAGCCACAACCAGAGGACAAAACCACCTCTCTGCATCCAAAACACAAAGAAAAAATATTTTGATGTTGATTATCATCAGATAAGAAAGATGGACCTTGATAAGTTTGTTTAAGAATGACAATGTTATATACATCTTTTATTTTTTCCTTTGCGTAGGACCCGCTAAGATCTTAGTATCCCAGAGTATCCAGCGGGTGAAAATGGATTAGAATGTTGTCCATTCGTGCTTCTGTGTCGTATCAACTTCGTCAACATAATCTCATATTCTGTATAGATTGGGAATCTAGAATACCATTACTATTTTTCATCAGATAACCCCATCGCACAGCGTCAGGTCTTTTGTTATCTACTTTTCCCATGTACTCTCCCGTAAAGGCTGTAGTATTCCGTTACTCAACCGGAGAAAACCGTAAACACGAGGCCTACTGAAGGCCAAGGATGAGCCAACATCTATGTCGACAACTGTTCAGACGGACAGTCAGCTGTGGAGACAGACGATAGTTCCCCTCTCTCACAGAGTGAAGAAACTTTGAGTACTTGCAGGTAGTGGTCTGTAGGCGTACTTTGTGAGCGGTCAGGATAATTTTGGGAAAAGGGTTATAATCACACACCCTGTCAACTACATGGAGTCCTAAAGGTTTTCATACAAGTCACCAGTCGACAGATGCTGACAGTCATTCCAATCCTTGATCCTGGGTGAGGGAAGACCAGCCTCTGTGCGATCTTTGTGTTTACATGATGTTGACGTTGCCTGTGGATGATGCAAAGTGTCGCCAGGCTCTGGGACGCGGGAACCATACAGGTGCTACGTCTTGCTCGTCTTACAAATTCCAGTCGTTCGGAAAAGGAAAGTGATTATATTCTTATGCTGAGGACTGCTGGGAAATATTTCGTATATTTCTTTACGCTATAGTCATGAATATAATATATATTCAAGGTAACTTCCTGGGCCAAACTGGGAGTTTCAGATACAGAGAGAGTCCAGAATGTTGTGGAGAGACATGTGATCCGTCACGCAAACAGCCTTAGAACCTCTGATGTTCGTTACCTCTACCTCAGATTCCACAGTCATCTATCGGTTAAATAAGACTGGGTAACTCTGCCGTGAACTCTCTGTTATGGTAATAAAATGTGGCTTGGATCTCTGGCCTGCATCTCTACGCAGTCTTTATATTAGTGGAATAACGGTCAGAGTTTTCCAGTGATATTTACCATTAGCGGGAAGTAGGGCTGGTAAGTCTGTAGACTTTGTGTTGAGTTAATAATAACTGGGCTGTAAGTGTGTTGAGCTTCGGTTGTATTGAGATGGCTTATGGTTGGTAAGTCCG
Organism: Panulirus argus; assembly: GCA_038088735.1. NCBI lineage: Eukaryota > Metazoa > Arthropoda > Malacostraca > Decapoda > Palinuridae > Panulirus > Panulirus argus. The sequence goes on from JAYMFT010363080.1 coordinate 9,882, forward strand.
TAGTGTTTCTCTTGTGTTGAAATTTTGTGTAAAGCCTGGACACGTTTGTTATGGTAGTATCGCGAGGATTGGTAAGTGCGTAAACGTCTTGTGATATGACGTCTTACTACCTCTCAAGTTCCTCACATGACCAACCTTAACTTCCTTCGCGTAAAACTGATGACAGAAATGAGTTTTCCTCACACTCGCTGTACATCTACGCTCCCTGTCATCTGATTCTAGACTTATGAATATGGCTCACCTTAAATAATGCAACTATCTTATTTACTTGGGACTCGAGCGAATATACCTTGTTCGCTCTAATATTACATCTGGAGGGTAACGCCTGAAACGAAAAATGTGCGATCTGTTTCTGGTATTAGAAATCAGCACGGAACTTAGGAAGGCTTCCTCGCTCCACAGCAGCATCATGGGATCTCAGCTACGCCTTGTCCCTTCAGCAACAGTAAAACAGAACCTCGGCAACGTTTCTTCCTCTCCCAGAAGTCCTACTGGACCTCGGTACTTCCTCTCACCCGCTGAAGCATTACGGGACCTCAGCAGTTCCTCCTTCCCCTGCAGCAACAACACCTCGAGACTCGTGCATCACGCCTGCTACTGCTCTATTACCCTCCTATCACGACCTCGCCCTTGCACACATTACTGAATTACCGTTGCGTCGTCTTTGTGTCTGTAACTCCTCTGATCTCTCTCTTCACATCGCTAATGGTATATCAACACACACGCGTAATATAAAAGTTACAAAAATTACTCCGTGAATGTACCTGCTCAAAGTGCAGGTAAAACAAGACTGGTGCAATTCAGCCTCGATTTAACAACTTTCAATTCACAAGATATGCGGGGCCCAATCTTGTCGAGCACCGTCATGCGCGACGCATTGGGAAACGATCTTTCCATCCATGAGAATTCACGGTCCATAATTTGATAATTGATAAGTTCATGGAACGACAATAGAAAATGTACAGTACTGTTCATAATATATTACTATATTAACGCTACAACAACACAGCAACATCTGCAGGTAGCAATTTATATCATCCCCCCCCCCTACGACAGTAATGCGAAAGTGGAAAGGATGTAGAGGAAAATCATAGTTAAAATGTTTCAAACAAATTAATATGTAAATATGAACAGAAAGTATGAAAAACTTTCCTTGCCTTTCCCCGGGGTCGAGAATGAACTTGCTTACTCTGCATGTTATTGTCGTCAGAGGGTATCCCCAAGGAGAATATGAAGCTATGTACTCTGAAACGATCCAGGCAAAAGTTGTACACATCTCTGACCATCATTATTAGTCACAATGAATTCCTTTGGCGCTGTCTTTATGACATCATGAACTAACTCCATAAAAACTTGACAAAGTATCCGATTCGTTATTCAGACGATCGAATATACTTAGTTTAAATGTACTGAGTCTCGTCATTTATTGTCACAGTTTCAAGTCCCTATTTTTCATGGCGATACCCATAGTGGGTAGGCTGATAACAATAACAAACTTATATTTTATAAGTAAGCGCCATGTTTTAAGCTTATTCCAGGCTTCATGGAAAACCCAGGTAAGATTTATGCGATTGTGTTGATTTTAGAGGTTAAAAGTATTTCAAGTTAATTAATCCCGCACTTCCTCATGTCTACAATGTCCTCTACGCTTCCGAGTTATTTATACATTGAAGAAGAGTTTAAATCAGCACAAATTACCACTTGGTGGTGTGTATTCTCATAACTTTGCAAACCAGTAAATGATGGTCAATCGCTACGTTATTAAACTCAGGAATCGCCCATAATTTTAAGCACATCGACTTTTAATGTTTTTGATTGACAAGCGCTGCAGGAAAAATCTATGTATTGCCAAGGCAGATGCATGATGTGGCTGCCAACTTCATACAAGTAAAGCCTAAGCGGCCGTGCCAATCCGTCAGCTGACTTGGGTAAACATAGTGCTTTAAAGAAAACGTGTGACGCTGTGAATGTCGTAGGGGACACTTTCTTAAATAGTTTAGTTAGCCAGTTTGAATCCACCTACAGTTTATGTGCAAAATATTACAATCTTTTGTTTGCTGGTCATTCTCTTAGATTAATTATGAATAAATGAATAATAGATTACCTGAGACTGTTAAGATGCGGGACAAATGCTAGACTAAGCCCAAGATCGAAAACTTTTTAAACACTCTTCAGGTATTTCAGATAATTATCAGACATTTTAAACTTTTTTTTTATGTTGTCCAGATTAAGAATTTCATCACTCAGTTTATCCCATTCATCTGCTACTTTTTCACTATAAAAATGCTCCTTTACGTTTTCCTAGTATCTTGTTAGATTTCATGTGACCTCTGCATTTTTCTAGCTGTTTACAGATGAATTCTTCAAATTGGTCTAAAAACTTGGAGGTTGTGATCAGGTCAACTCACTCATATTTCTTCCGTCATGTGTACGCGTGTCTGGTGATATGTGTACTTTTTTAATGAATCACGTCATAATAATAGCAAGCTTTTATAACCGAATGTTGGTATATAGATAGAATATGACGGGCAGCGCTAGAAACAACTACCAAAAGACGCACAGATAGGTCCTGTATGGCACTGAAATGGAGGACGTCCCGGCTACCACAACGGCTGATAAGATTGCGAGTGTGAGTACAAGCTGGGCAAGGGAGCAACCCACAGTGTCAACACAACCCATGATGAAGTCCAACACCTTTACTACGTTTCTCGCGGGTAAGTTTGTTGTATTTCTCCCATTTTCCGCTCATGTTTGTTGAATATTCTAAGCACAAGCGGTGCGTCCCATCGCTTCCTTAAGCATTATGAATAAATTGCTTATTATTTATGATGTTAATGTTATGTAAGAATAGCAATCTTACATTTTGGGTGAAAGGTTGTTTTATTTGAAAATGGAGAGTATTTATTTTGTACATGATCGGATTAGAAATACATTAAAAACAAACTAGCATTTACCTAAACTGACAGACCAAGGCTAGCAAACAACCCCATATTATAAGGAAAAAGAATTGCTGTTGGAGTAAACACCTAATTTTTTGTATGTCATTGTACTTTATGGGAAAAAATATATATAACGTCGGCAATCCCGTTATATCGAAATTTAACGTAATTTAGATGTGATAGGTTGGTTGGATAATTAAGCATAGGCCTATATACTGCCAAGGTCATTAACCTTTCAGTTTCACCTCTAAAAATGTCTTAAAAGATGTCCTGCCCAGCCATATATAATCATATTCTTTCATAGTGTAGCTGACTGGCTTTTCTCCCAATAACCTCCAAATAAGTTTCTTTGTCTTTGGTTGTTGTGACCTTGGTTGCTGTCATCCTACACAGGAAGCTATATATGTTTATGAGGACACCAGATACTGCTTGATTCATTGTATTGCAAATTACTGTAGCTTTCAAACCCCGAAACAAAAACTAACTAACGTCCCATCACAAAGGATATCATTGAATACAGCTAAAAATTATACGCGTCATAGCCTTATCACGAGATTTATGTGCTAATATTCTCTGGAAACTATCAGACCCCTTAGCCAGCAAGGTTATTGTCAACTTGATGACCCCTCACCCAGCAAGAGTGTCAACTTAATCCACTGACCCCATTACTAGTAAAGTTCATTCTCCCTGTTTAGGGAATCCATATATCATATGTGATAAACAGTAATACATTATCTCCTCTGTTGGTGAGTCTGTCTGAGGATCTCCAGATGCAGGTTTCGTCCTCTCGGTGACAAACCTAAATACTGCTGGATGGATTCCGCCACTCTTAAAGTCAAACACTGATTACCCTCCATCTGTCTCATGGTGGTGCCCCATCTACAGTAGTGGTCTGGACCAGTGTGTCATGGACAGAAGCCAACGAGTTCGCGAACAACCCGGTGGTGCCAGAGTCACTCCTCGGTGACCTTGAGGACATCCGCTTCCTTCTGTGGACCAGGTCAGTGTACTGCTTCAGGTTGACGTAGGGTCAGCTCGTGTACGCTGCGGTAGAGTGGGTGGGAGGGATATGAACACAGTAAATCCTCGTACAGATATGGCGAGACAGCTGACAGCAGATCATGATACATCTTGTTCAGGTCGTCAGGGAACCAGCAGCAGATCCTCCAGCCAGCGGTAACTGGCCAGTATGACTGGGTTACTCTTGACTGGGTTACTCTTATTACTCCCGCGTGATACTGCGTTCCGAGTGTTTGCTTACTTGTAGTTTCATCATTTACACGTACCCCATACCCCTGCTGAATGCAGTCTCCACATACTCCTTCAACAACACGTGAGGAAGTAATTGTTCTGGTTATGAAGGCTAAGGAAGCAGCGATCACAAGGTTTATTGAAGAACGATCATACTGAGCTCACTGAGTAAAGTGTTAAGTCCCATAGTAACGACTGCTATTGTGGTACAACTGACCATCTAGTAAATGAGGACCAAGGTAGGGGTAGGGAATACAGAGAGCGTGTACACCAGGTGTCTACACTTTGTTAGGTAGTGGGTGAAGGTCGAGTAAAAAATCAAGAAAAATGCAAGACATTTTTCTTGATATTTCTGAAAAATTTGATTTTCTTTAAAATCACACCATAGGTGCTATTAAGTGTGCTGAATGCGAATCTGTAATCAAAACGTAATTCTAGACAAATTAGCCAAGTAATTAGCAAATGAATATTAATATAATTACCCCAGGTGTCATTCACATGCTAATTACTTGACTACTTAGCGTAGAATTACGCATTTTATTACAGATTCGCATTCAGCACACTTAATAGCATCTATGGTGTGTCCCACTTATACTCATCAGTTCTGTTTGAATTTTGAAATATCTATAGAATTCCCAAATCAATATCTTGTGTCATTTCCTTGCGATTTCCACATCTCACTTTCTTGCTGGCATCCATAGCACAGTTTCCAAACTATGCTGTGTGCTTTATACACACTGAGTATAAGGAAGATAATATAAGTTATCTACTATTTCAGTCTTGATAAATTACTTTTCAAACTTCAGTATGTTGATCAAAAGGTACAAGGTTAACAGTGAGTCTGCTATGGTCGTTCTTAACATATATGTACGACTGAACTAGGATTTTCTATTCATTTTTTTTTTTGTTGGATTTTTTTTCAGATTTACTCATTGTCTTAATTTAGTTACATTTATTCTAAATGAGTTATGTTTTCCAGTATTCAATTATGTGCATGTACCTTCAGTTTTACACCATCATCCTATGTAGTGTGCTAAATAAATAACCTGAATTCTTTGTTTTTTCGATTAGGTAAACTGTTCTTCCCAATAACAAACAGTTTCTTCCATGATCGTCAGGTTTAACCCAGGAGACAGGGACTACTACCGCCTATTGCCTGGAGATTTGGACAACCTCAACCATTCTCCCTTGAATACTAGCCTCCCAACCTACATCATGTACCATGGCTTCAATGACAATGGAGAGTGTGACTGGATTTTGAACTCCAAGACTGGTGAGTTGCCCTAAGGAATTTAATAAGTCTATACTCCTTGCTTTCTCTATACAGTACCATACATACATGGTGCACCAACATTACCTTTGTCTAGATGTGTTATGGTTGAAAATAAATCACAGGCAGTGTTTCTTTCCTAAAACATCTCTGATCCTACATATTGCTTTAGTAATGTATGCATAGTAAAGGCATGTGCTATTCTATAAATGCATGGACTAGCATTTCTTATATGATGGGACATGTAACCACTGGTGAGACACAGAGCGCATCTGGGTGTGATACAAAGTTTCAAAAATAATTATGAAATTACTGAAATAAGGGGATTGTATTGCAAAGCCTTTTGTTTTGTTTTGTTTTGTTTTCTATCCTGTCTGATACTGCAGGAATATCATTAAAGAGAATGCAAGATGGGGAGTTTGTTTGGAAAAAATATGTTAGTACAGATAAAATTGTTGATGTGAGAGGAAGACCACCCTTGACATGGGGAAATAGAGTGGAAGAGTACTGGAGGGAGAGAAATGGTGGAAGAATGCATTTGAGGGAAGCATATAAAGACAGGGATTAGTGGAGACTGGGATTTCCCAGAGGGAACGGGCATCAGAGATAGATAGATGCTTTCTGGCTTAAAGTGATGACAAAATGGAGAACACAGCATTAAAGCTATTAAGAAATATTACACTTTTCTTCCATGTATCTTTGTAAGCAATCTTTCCTTATCATGGCAAATATAAAAATGAAGGAGAAAAACTACCTTCAACTCAAAACAACTCTTTTACTTGCCATTTCAGACATTGCTCCAATAATTTACTTAATTAACAGAATGCAGCAGAGGCTACTCACTGCTTAATCATTGAAGCTTTTCATTTTTGCAGTTAGATTTCAGTTGTTTTTCACAAGTATAGCATTAAAATTTACGTTCAACAAAGTTAATGCATTTTATATTGCATTAAATTTCCCACTGATGGTCAAAATAATATTAAAATGCATTTAGACATGATAATTCCTTTTTGTCAGGATGGGACCAGGAGTTTTTGACACTATGGGTGTGGGGCATAAGTTTCAAAATTGTTGAGACATGCTGCATCAGACAATTGATTGGACATGAAAACCATAATTTTATTGATGATTTAAGCCATTAGTATATGCTTTACCCACATATCAGCTTATAGACATAGACAGTGATGTATACACACACATCCCAATTTTGTTTTACTCTTTAAGATTGAATGTTTAGAGTATGAGTGCACGTTTCCAAATTTTACAGAAATGACACAGGTTATTTAGAAAGAATTGCCACTGATGAACTAGGTACATATTCCAAAAACAATCAAGAAAACTTGTTACTTTAGTAGGACTAATCCTTTTATCATACCAAACATCCTCCAATTTTACAGTTCAAAAACTGCACCAAAACATTACCACTAACATGTGACACCTGTGGAGCTTTCATTCCGTACTTGGCAGATTGCAATCAGTAAGATTTACAATTATTAAAAGACAACATAGCAAGGGTGTCGTGTTAGGTGCTCACACAAAGACTTAGTGAATTAGAGACATCAAAATAGTTCACTTATCTGCAGTTTTCCTCAAACCTCATCACCCCACAAATAAGAGCTAATCATAATAAAGTTTATATATCATGGAACATGCATGCACCATTGCAGGACTTTACATACTCAAGCCCTAGAAGTTATGTTTACTGATATTACAGTCAGTTGCTTTCAGTGAAAACTATTACGGTAAAAATTCAGAGGAGATAAGTGGCAGATAACAAAAAAGGTAACCAATTTAATATACAATCAGGTGAAATAAATACCGGAGTGTGAAAATAATTATATTTAATATGAAATGAAATTCCAGAATGCAGTATCTCCAGTTTGACAAGTAATATTATGTTAAAAGATTACATTACATAATATCATGTTGACTTTTACTAGAAGGAATTCATTAATGTGAAGTAATTCTTCCTTCTAATTACACACACTTTTCCCAATTAACAAAATGACATAAAATATTTGGACTTTACAATCAAATACATTTTAGGAAATGCTTATATTTGAACTTTACAATCAAATACATTTTAGGGTATGCTTCCTAAGATTTCAAATGTTTTTCTTCTACATGATATGATATTCTTAACTATAGCATAAGACAATTTTTCAGTGCTTGTGGATGTGTCTTGTTTTTCTTGCAAATAATATTTTTGAACTAAATGAAGTGAATTGATAATCTTGACATCAGATTCCCAAAGAACCTCTCTTGCCAATAAACAACTAATCATAAAAAAAAGAAGATTCCACCTTAGTCGAAACCCTCCTTCTTCTCTCTAATAGCTTCTCTGAATCGTTCTTCCAGCAGAGAAAGTTCAGATATCAAATCGGTGATGGCGTTCATAAAGGCATCATGAGGTGTATAACTAGCATCTGAAGTCTGAAATAAAACAAAAAATTATTAAAAATAATTCAGAAAACTATTATATATTCAACTTATCCCTTCTTGACTATACAGTACTGTATATCTAACCTATCATGAAAATACAAAACAAAAAATGTACATAGTGTTGGCTTAGCTGAAAAATATTACTGCATATGTACAAGAAAATTCCTTTTCCTGTGAGTAGCTTGTACAAAATCTCAGCAACTCTGCACAACCCAGATCCCTTGTATAGAGTACTCTACTTCCCTTCCTATCCATCTTGCCAATTAATCTCATTGACTCACTAATTAAATTTCTGACACTATTTTCTGCTTTTAACTATAAATGAAAGTTCAGTAAAAAGAATGAAATACCTGGACCCGTAGCACAACTTTGTGCTCCAGGGGATGAGGGTTCTTGTAGCCAGCAAACATGACATTAGGATCCTTTAGCAGCTGCATACGTATCATGTTACCTAAAGTATGGTCCTCCTTGTTGATGGTGTAGATGGCAGCATTTGGTACCTACACGGTAACAACGTAGAAAAACTTTGAATCAGCATGATGTAAGAACTGTTTCATTAACAAGAACTGTTTCCTTAACACTATAGTGTACATTATGAGCGATAATTGAAAATTTAGTTAAAATTTCATGCATATGAATACTGTAAATGCCAAAATGACAGAAGAAATATTCCATCATATTTATCTCCTGTTGGGAATTGCATAGTAACCCACTGTTACCTTGCAGGTATTTCAGTAATCACAAAAAACTTTATCAAACATCAAAATCATAAGTAACCATTTCCCAATGCTACTGTCCATGCGGAGCTAAGACAGATTTCCCGAATATTAAACATTGATAAATCTTCACTGCTCTGGAGGGTGTGAGGTTTTTGTGATTGTTTATATTAATATTTAACCTTGTAAATTACCAGCTGAATTTTATATAGCACTGAGAAAAATAGGTGGTATCTAAGCTCAGTTCGTACTCAACTTCCTTTAGAGTTAACGTCCTTCGGGGTGGGTCAGTGTCCACCTTACCTTAGTGTCCACTTGTCTCACGATCTTCTTCTCTCCGTCAAAAAGCAGAAACGACTCGAATGTCGGTGGAGCGTTCATAGTGATGAAAACTTTAACTCAACAAAAGAGAAGATAAGGCTGCTACAGCCTGCTGCTCCAGCTGACGTTTGTTTACTTATGATGAGGAACAGCTGACGGTCAGGCTGCGGCACAAACCTACCCAGCGTTAGTAATGGAACTTTCTTGTGTAATAATCCTCTCTATATCTTTAATTCAATCTATACTTCTTAAGAACACCGAGAAACTTTTCAGTTTTGTCTTAGAGACCTCAGTAGTAACCAGTCCCGTCATGGAAAAGCACTGTATGATGCATTTTCTTAATACTTTTACTCATATATATCTACAGTATTTCAGCGGTCTGGCTTTAACGACAAAATGTGTTTAATGTATCTGCCAAGTGATTTTTTTGTGTTCTGCTGCTCCGTATACTCTGTATTGACACTGTCAAAATGTTAAAGGAAAAAGGAAAAGAAAGAATGCCATGAGAGGAGTCGGTGCATTTGCACAATTGACACCATGTTGAGGAATTTAAGTAGAAATTATTTTCAACTTATTCAGCCATAACTTTGAATCTAATACTGATTTTCCAATAAGAAGGTTGAGAAAATTCATTTTACGTGTCTGCGTGCCTCCCTCTGGAAGTATTATATTATATATATTTTGACGTTACACAATGGGATAATTATGCAATTAATCCTATCAGTTTATTGTTTTCCAGCATTTTCATCTTTTTGTACAAATGATTTAGACGATGGTTCATATTGTTCAATATGAAATATGTGAATCAAGGAATTTAGATAAGTCTTAGCTAGAATAGTCTAGTATGTCGTGCTCTTACAACAATGGAGGGATTTATAAAGAACGGGGTAAATTGAGGCCACGTTTCATCCATTGTGGGAACTTTCTTCTTGAACGGCATATGTCGCACCTCGTGATATAACAGAAACTTATAAAGATATGAAATATCTCAAATACTACGTCTTTAAACCTCATTACGTAACGGTTATGTAAGATATTTAACAAACTATTCATATCCTTCATAAAGCTAAAACTTGAATATACCTTTCAGGTTTGATCACCGCACCCAAAGCACAGTGAGGGGGGCATCAAAGATGGTTCAAGAAATAAGAGAGCTAAGGTAGAAGGAAGAGGAAAGACTTAGGGCCGACCTGATCACAACACTAAGTTTTTGAAAGATATCGACGAGATGGACCGCGGATAGTTCTTTAAGGAATGTAGGGCAACCAGAGAACACATTAAATGAAGCAAGAAACTTGTAAATAAGGACGTAAAGAAGTAATTATATTGTATGGGAGTGGTGGATGAATGGAAGAGATTGACTGAGGACATGGCTGACGTAGAAAACTTTTCCTAAAGAAGGAACAGAGAAGGGGGCCAAGTGAGGATTTTTCCCTCAAAGGTTCAATCCTCTGTTCTTAACGCTACCTCGCTAACGCGGGAAATGGCGAATATGTGATATATATATATATATATATATATATATATATAATATGAAGGTTAAATCGCACTTCAGGAGGAGTTCCTAGAGTTCTATTTAACATGCAGTTTATCTATACATGTATGACACGACTAGTTCCGCGGAGACAAACCGCCTCTTCAGGTGCCATATATATATATATATATATATATATATATATATCACATGATGCACTCCAATAGCTAGGAATCGAACCCGGGACCTTTTGCGTGGTTGTTGGGAACCAGGGCCTCTGAGAGGAATTTTATCAGGGGATACAAAGTTTCTTTCGGGCCCCTTTCCCTTCTCCAATTAGTTATCCTGTTTTTAAGGCCAAAAAGGGTATGGCAGATGAGAGATAGGTGGAATGGAGAGCTCTGTTGATTTTCTGCATTTTCCCGGGCAACCTTGGAACCCCGGGCCCGGGGACGATGTACTCACCTGCACCCACATGTCAGGTGGCCCTGCTTGGAACGCCATCTGCTCGGCTGTGATCATAGCTAAACGCTTAGCGTTCCTAACTACCACGCAAAAGGTCCTGGGTTAAATTCCTTGCTCTTACAGGACATTACGTGTTCTATGATAGTGCGCGTTAATATGCACTGTATTCGTGTATGTATAAATACATACATTATTGTTGTTCTTATTGTTCAAGTTCGGGTGTATCAGGTGACCAAAGTAAACAAATGTGGCTTCCAACAGAGATGTTGGGTCAGTCCGCGGCCAACGTGGTGTCGGTGGACTGGCAGACGCTGGTGCGCGCTCCCTGGTACGGATCAGCTGTCCATAACGTCTATAGGGTATGTATCTACTCACCAAGTGCTTTACGTACCTATCTCTCGGTTCATCTCTGGCCATTCATATTCTTCAGTTATATATATATATATATATATATATATATATATATATATATATATATATATTGATTTATTTATTATTCTTTTGCATTTGTCCATCGCTTCCGGCTTTAGCCAGATAGCGTCAGGTAAAGAAAAGCCACATATGCTCACATTCATCTTTTAGCTGTCATGTGCAATGCATCGGAATAGCAGCCGGACCCCACAGACCTTCTTGTGTGTGTGTTCAAAAAATTTGGTTTGTATTTCAGGTTATATAGTTTCCAATGAGAGGACTTTTAACAAATGATGCAGCTTACGTTCCTTGGTGGATTGCTATGCTAGGGAGCTGAAATAGAAAGCTGTTCACTGGAAGAGCCAGTGGCAAGGTCACATAAAATCTGAAGAGCATTTTCAAATATTTACCAGCAGAAAAGAAAAGAATTGTAAGTATGTCTTCCATTTAATGTTAATCCTCTCCATCCCGCTCACTATCCATCAGTCAGTTTTTTCAGTAAGTCTGTTTCCTCGCCAGACTGCCAACTACTCTGCTGGGCTGCTGGACTGGTTGCACGCTGAACGGGAGCTTCAGGCGACCAAAATCCACATCATAGGTCACTCCCTGGGCGCCCACACAGCTGGCCTCACCGGCAGGTACCTCACCTCCGGCACTGTGTCCAGAATTACCGGTAACCTTTGACTTTCAGTGGTGTTATATCTGACCTTTCTTGAAACGCTGTCTTCTTTTGTGCTTTTCAGTTCATGTAAGAATTTTTAAGACCTTTAAGCGGCTGCGCTAATGAATTTCTGGAAAGGCTTATTAGTACATTTTTCTATATAATTAACCGTCGCTAATGTCTTCCATAAGAGAAAATCTTCAAAGAAAAATGTAGAAACATCCTCACGGAAGTAGTATTAGACTTTTTTATGCTGCACTTGTACAGGAAAGACGTTTTCCACTGACGGTTCTCTTTCGTCACACACCACACACTAGCTCTCCTGCCCACGTACACACCCTCACACCAGTAGCGCTATAGTATGGTTAGACATTTGGTTTTGTTTTCCTGTTGTGTTAATTCTGCGTTTGTGCTTCACCCTAAGTTTGCAAACGTTTCACCTTTGTCCTTTTAACCATATTTACGAGTCAGGCGAAGGACACCCTTAACACCCATGTGAAATTCCAACTACCACTTTAGGGAAACACTTGAGGCTGTGGAGATGAAAGCAGAAATATTCTAGGAAGACTCGACATGTGACACTAACGGGTGCGTGGAGAAACGATCCAACGTAATGAAGCAGCTAGATAACCCTTTAAGGTGGGTTGTGTTTAGCTTAAGACTCTAGTGAACCCTTTAAACAGCGGGATAACTGGAGGGCGCGAGACCTACCTATCGGATGGTTTTAGAAGTGGTAGAGGATGCGTGGATCGTGTTTGCTTTGAAGAATGTGTGTGAGAAATACTTAGATAAACAGTTAGATTTGTACGTAGCATTTATGGACCTGG
>JAYMFT010363091.1:6880-38520 GCA_038088735.1 Panulirus argus
CACTACTGAAGCCATACTTTCCATCTACCAGCACTATTGAAGCCATACTTTACCTCTACTAGCACTACTGAAGCCATACTTTCCATCTACCAGCACTATTGAAGCCATACTTTACCTCTACTAGCACTACTGAAGCCATGCTTTCCATCTACCAGCACTACAGAAGTCTTGCTTTCCACCTACCACCTACCACCTAGCACCCCTGAAGCCATGTTCTCCCTCTACCAGCACCACTGAATCCATGATCTCGTCGTACCAGCACTAATGAAGCCATGCTTTCCATCTAGCAGCACTACTGAAGTCAAGCTCTCCCTTTACAAGCACTACTGAAGTCATACTTTCCATCTACCAGCACTGCTGAAGCCTTGCTATCCATCTACCAGCGCAAATAAAGCCATGCACTCCCTCTACCAGCACTACTGAAGCTATGCTCTCACCATACTAACACAACTGAAGCCGTGCTATCTCTCTACCAGCACTACTGAAGCCATGGTCTCACTATACCAGCACTACTGAAACCACGTTGTTCCTCTACCAGCTCTACTAAGCAATTCTCCCTCTACCAGCACCATTGAAGCCAAATTCTCCCCTATCAGTACTACTGAAGCCATTCTCTCCCTCTACCAGCTCTACTGAAGCCATGCTCTAACTCTACCAGCTATACTGAAGCCATGCTCTCCCTCTACCAGTACTACTGAAGCCATTTTCTTCCTCTGCCAGCACCATCATCTACCAGTACTACAGAAGCCATGCTTCCCCTGCCAGCATTACTGAAGACTTGCTTCCCCCGACCGGCCCTACTGTAGCCATGCTTTCCTTCTACCAGCATCACTGAAGCAATGCTCTCACTCTACCAGCGCTACTGATGCCATGCTCTTCCTCTACCAGCACTACTGAAGCTATGCTCTTCCTCTATCAGCACTACTGAAGCGATGCCTACCCCTACCAACACTACTGAAGCCATGCTATCCCTCTCCCAGCACTCCTGAAGCCATACTTTCCATCTACCAGCGCAATTGAAGCCAAGCTTTTCCTCAACTAGCACTACTGAAGCCATGCTCTCCCTCTGCTAGCACTACTGAAGCCACGCTATTCGTCTCCCAGCACTCCTGAAGCCATGCTCTAGCCATAACAGCACTGCTGAAGCAATGCTTTCCATCTACCAGCACTACTAAAACCATGCTCTCCCTCTACTAGCACTACTGAAGTCATGCTTTCCATCTAGCAGCATCAATGAAGCCATGCTTTCCCTCTCCTAGCACTACTAAAGCAATGCTTTCCATCTACCAGCACAATTGAAGCCATGCTTTTCCTCAACTTGCACTACTGAAGCCATGCTTTCCCTCTACCAGCATTACTGAAGCCATGCTATCCCTCTCCCAGCACTCCTGAAGCCATGCTCTCCCTCTACCAGCACTAATGAAGCCATGATCTCACCATCCCAGCACTACTGAAGCCATGCTTTCCATGTACTTGCACTACTTAAGCCATGCTTCCTTCTACCAGCACTAATGAAGCCTTGCATTCCATCTACCAGCACTACTGAAGCCATGCTTTCCCTTTACTGGCACCACTGAAGCCTTGCTTTCCATCTACCAACGCAACTGAAGCCATGCTCTCCCTCTACCAGCGCTACTAAAGCCATGCTTTCCATCTACCAGCACTACAGAAGCCATGCTCTCCCTCTTCCAGCACTAGTGAAGCCATGCTCCCCTCTACCAGCACTACTGAAGCTAGGCTCTCGCCCTACCAGCACTACTGAAGCCATGCTATCCCTCTTCCAGAACTACTGAAGCCATGATCTCACTCTACCAGCACTACTGAAGCCACGTTGTTCCTCTATCAGCACTACTAAACCAATTTCTCCTTCTACCAGCACCACTGGAGCCAAGCTCTCACCTACCGGTACTACTGAAGCCATGCACTAACTCTGCCAGCTATATTGAAGCCATGCTCTCCCTCCACCAATACTACTGGAGCCATTTTCTCCCTCTGCCATCACCACTGAAGCCATGCTTTCCCTCTACCAGCACTTCTAAAGCCAATCTCTCCCCCTTCCAGCTCTACTGAAGCTATGCTCTCAGTGTACCAGCAATACTGAAGCCACACTGTTCCTCTATCAGCACTACTGAAGCCATGCTCCCACCAGCACTACTGAAGCCACGCTGTTCCTCTATCAACACTACTGAAGCCAATTTCTCCCTCTACCAGCACCACTGAAGCCAAGCTCTCCCCTACCAGTACTACTGAAGCCATGCTCTCCCTCTACCAGCGCTACTGAAACTATACTCTCCCTTTACCAGCACTACTGAAGCCATGTTCTCCCTCTACCAGTACTAGTGAAGCCATTTTCATCCTCTGCCAGCACCACTGAAGCCATTCTTCCCTCTACCAGCACTGCCGAAGCCATACTCTCCCCCTACCCGCACTACTGAAGCCATTCTCTCGCTCTACCAGCACCACTGAAGCCATGCTCTCCCCTTACCAGCACTACTGAAGCCATTCTCTCCCTCTATCAGCACCACTGAAGCCATGCTCTCCCCCTACCAGCACTACTGAAGCCATGCTCTACCTCTACCAGTACTACTGAAGCCATTTTCTCCCTTTGCTAGCACCACAGAAGCCATGCTCTCCCTCTACCAGCACTGCTGATGCCAAGCTCTTCCCCTACCAGCACTACTGAAGTCATTCTCTCCTTCTGCCAGCCCCACTGAAGCCATGCTCTCACTCTACCGGCACTACTGAAGCCATGCTGTCCTTCTACCAGCACAGCTGAAACCATGCTCTCCCGCTTTCAGAACTGCTAAAGCCATGGTCTCCCTCTACCAGTACTACTGAATCAATGCTCTCATTCTATCAGCACTACTGAAGCCATGCATCCCCTACCAGCACTATTGAAGCCATTTTGTCTGTCTACCAGCACTACTGAAGCCATATTCTCCCTCTAACAGTACTACAGAAGCCATGCTTCCCCGACCAGCATTACTGAAGCCTTGCCTCCCCCTACCAGCTCTACTGAAGCCATGCTTTTCTTCTACCAGCATTACTGAAGCCACGCTTTCCATCTACCAATACTACAGAAGCCATGCTTCTCCCTGCCAGCACTGCTGAAGTCTTGCTTCCTCGACCGGCCCTACTGAAGCCATGCTTTCTTTGTATTATCATTACTAAAGCCATGCTCTCACTACCAGCACTACTGAAGCCATGCTTTCTCTCTATCAGCACTGCTAAAACCATGCTCTCCCTCTACCAACATTGATGAAGCCATGCTTTCGTCATACCAGCACTACTGAAGCCATGCTAACCCTCTACCAACACCATTGAAGCCATGCTCTCCTCCTACCAGCACTACTGAAGCGAAGCTATCCTTCCCCCAGCACTCCTGAAGCCAGGCTCTCTCTCAAACAACACTACTGAAGCCATACTCTCGCTATACCAGCACTACTGAAACCATGCTTTCCATTTACCAGCACTACTGAAGCCTTACTTTCCATCTACCAGCACTAATGATGCCATGCTCTCCCTCTGCTATCACTACAGAAGCCATGCTTTCCATCTACCAACACTATTAAAGCCATGCTTCTCCCAACCAGCACTACTGAAGCCATGCTTCTCCCTACCAGCACTACTGAAGCCATGCTTCTCCCTACCAGCATTACTGAAGCCATGCTTCTCCCTACCAGCACTACTGAAGCCATGCATACCCCTACCAGAACTACTGAAGCAATGCTTCCCCTTACCAGCACTATTGAAGCCATGCTTCCACCTGCTAGCACTACTGAAGCCATGCTTCTTACTACCAACACTACTAAGGCCATGTTCTCCCCCTACCAGCACTACTGAAGCCATGTTCTCCCCCTATCAGCACTAGAAGGCCATGCTTCCCCCTACCGGCACTACTGAAGCCATGCTTCCCCCTACCGGCACTAATGAAGCCATGCTTCCCCCTACCGGCACTAATGAAGCTATGCTCGCCCGCCAGTATGATCTTTAACCCAGGATGAACAAGAATGTTGTCTGTCGCTGAGAAGGAAATTTGTTGACGGCATCTTTTCCCAGGATGGCCTCCCACCCCCTGCCGGAGGAACAGTGCACTGTAGCTAATCTGATTACTTTCCAGTAAACACAACGGTACGACCCTTGAGACGACGATACGACCCTTGACACGAATGTACGACCCTTGAGCACAATGACAAGACCCCTAAACAAAGTGGTACGACTCTGAGGCATGAAGGCCTCGCTTTTGCGGGAAACAGACACAAGGATCGTGCCATCTCGCTCAAGGGTCGTACCAATGTGTTCATGGGTTGCAAAGGCTCTTACCGCCGTTCTCGGTGGTCGTGCCCTTGTCTTCATTGGTCGTGCTCCCGTGCTGAGAGGTCGTTCTCTCGTGCTCAGGGGTCGTATCATCGTGCTTAGGAAATACGTCATGCTCAAGGGTCGTGGCGGCGTAGTGATCATGGCTCACCTATGACAAAGGTAGGAATCACACAGTGTGGATAGGCTGGGTGTTATCACTGTGATCATGGTTCACCTATGGCACAGGTAGGGATCACGCACTGTGGGTAAGCTGAGTGTTATCACTGTGATCATGGTTCACTTATGGCACAGGTAGGGATCACACACTGTGGGTAGGCTGGGTGTTATCACTGTGATCATGGTTCACCTATGGCACAGGTAGGGATCACACACTATGTGTAGGCTGGGTGATATCACTGTGATCATGGCTCATGTATGGCACAGTTAGGGATCACACAGTGTGGGTATGCTGGGTGTTATCACTGTGATCATTGCTCACCTATAGCACAGTTAGGGATCACACAGTGGGTAGGTTGGCTGTTATCACTGTGATCATGGCTCACCTATAGCACAGGTAGGGATCACACAGTGTAGGTATGCTCGGTGTTATCACTTTGATCATGGCTTGCCTATGGCACAGGTAGGGATCACACACTGTGGATAGGCTGGGTGTTATCATTGTGATCATGGCTTCCCTATGGCACAGATAGGGACCACACAGTGTTGGTAGGCTGGGTGTTATCACTGTGATCATGGCTTCCCTATGGCACATATAGGGATCACACAGTGTAGGTAGACTGGGTGTTATCACTGTGATCATGTCTCAAATATGTCACAGGCAGAGATCACACAGTGTGGATAGGTTGGGTGTTATCACTGTGATCATGGCTCACCTATGGCACAAGTAGGGATCACACAGTGTGGTTAGGCTGGTGTGTTATCACTGTGATCATGGCTCACTTATGACACAGGCAGGGATCACACAGTCTGGGTAGGCTGGTGCGTTATCACCATGATCATGGTTCATCTATGACACAGGTAGGGGTCGCATAGTGTAGGTATCCTGTGTGTTATCGCTGTGATCATGGCTCATCTATGACATAGGCAGGGATCACACAGTATGGGTAAACTGGCTGTTATCACTGTGATCAGGGCTCACTTATAGCACAGTTGGGGATCACGCAGCGTAGGTATGCTGAGTGTTAAAACTGTGATCACGGTTTCCCTATGGTACAGATAAGGATCACACAGTGTGAGTAGGCTGGGTGTTATCACTGCGATCATGGCTCATCTATGGCACAGGAAAGGGTCACACAGTGTGGGTAGGCTAGGTGTTATCACTGTGATCATGGCTCACCTATGGCACAAGTAGGAATCACACAGTGTGGGTAGGCTGTGTGTTATCAATGTGATCATGGCTCACCTAGGGCACAGGTAGAGATCACACAGTGTGGGTAGATTGGCTGTTATCACTGTGATTATGGCTCACCTATGGCACAGGTAAGGTTTGCGCAGTGTGATTAGGGTGGGTGTTATTACTATGATCATATTTCACCTATGGCTCAGGTAGGAATCACACAGTGTAGGCAGGTTGGGTATTGTCACTGTAATCATGACTCACCTATGGTACAGGTAGGGATCAGTGTGGGTAGGCTGGATGTTGTCACTGTGATCATGGCTGACCAATGACACAGGTAGGGTTCGCACAGTGTAGGTAGGCTGGGTGTTATCACTGTGATCATTGCTCACCTATGGCAGAGGTAGGAATCATACATTGGGGTATCCTGGGTGTTATCGTTGTGATCATGGTTCACCTATGACACAGGTAGGGATCGCACAGTGAGGGTAGGCTGGGTGTTATCACTGATCATGGTTCACCTATGGCTCAGGTAGGAATCACACAGTGTGGGTAGGCTTGGTGTTATCACTGTAACCATTGCTCACGTATGGCACAGTTAGGGATCACAGTGTTGGTAGGTTGGGTGTCGTCAATGTGATTATGGCTGACCTTTGACGAAGGTAGGGATCACACAGCGTAGGTAAGCTGGGTGTTATAACTGTGATCATGGCCCATCTATGACATAGGCAGAGATCACACACTGTGGGTAGGCTGGTGTGTTATCACTTTGATCATTTCTCACCTCTGACACAGGTAGGAATCACACAGTGTGGGTAGGCTGGGTGTTATCACTATGACTATCGTTCACCTATGACACAGGCAAGGATCACACAGTGTGGGTAGGTAGGTTGCTATCACTGTGATCATGTCTCACCCATGGCATAGGTAGGGATCACAGTGTGAGTAGACTGTGTGTTATCACTGTGATCATGGCTCACCTATGGCACAGGTATGGGTTGCACACTGCAGGTGTCCTGGGTGTTATCACTGTGATCATAGCTCACCGATGGCACAGGTAGGGATCACACAGTGTGGGTAAGCTGGATGTTATCACTGTGATCATGGCTCACCTATGGCACAAGTAAGAATCACACAGTGTGGATAGGCTGGGTGTTATTACAGTGATCATGGTTCACCTATGGCACAGGTCGGAATCACACAGTGTTGGTAGGGTTGGTGTTATCACTCTGATCATTGCTCACGTATGACAGTTAGGATCACACAGTGTTGGTAGGCTGGGTGTCATCATTGTGATTATGACTGACCTTTGACGAAGGTAGGGATCACACAGTGTAGGTAAGCTGGGTGTTATAACCGTGATCATGGCTCATCTATGACACAGGTAGGGATCACAGTGTGGATAGGCTTCGTTTTATCACTGTAATTATGGCTCACTTGGCAGAGGTAAGGATCACACAGTGTGGGTAGGCTGGGTGTTATCACTGTGATCGTGGTTCACTTATGGTACAGTTTGGGATCACACAGTATGGGTAGGCTGGGTGTCATCGCTGTGATCATGGCTGACCTATGACAAAGGTAGGAATCACACAGTGTGGGTAGGCTGGGTGTTATCACTGTGATCATGGCTCACCTGTGGCACAGTTAGGGATCAAATAGTGTGGATAGGCTGGGTTTTATCACTGATCATGGATCACCTATGTCACAGGTATGGATCACAAAAGTGTACGTAGGCTGGATGTTATCACTGTGATCATGGTTCACCTATAGCACAGGTAGGGATCACACAGTGTGGGTAGGTTGGCTGTTATCACTGTGATTATGGTTCACCTATGGCACACTGAAGAATTACACAGTGTGGGTAGGCAAGGTGTTTTCACTCTGATCATAGCTCAGCTATGGTATAGGTAGGGATCACAGTCTAGGTAGGATGGATGTTATCACTGTGATCATGTCTCACCTATGTCACAGAGAGGAATCACACAGTGTGGGTAGGCTGGGTGTTGTCACTGTGATCTTGGCTCACCTATGGCACAAGTAGGGATCACACAATGTGGGCAGTCTGGTGTGTTATCACTTTGATCATTTCTCACCTCTGACACGGGTAGGGATCACACAGTGTGGGTAGGCTGGGTGTTATCGCTATAACTATGATTCACCTATGACACAGGTAAGGATCACACAGTGTGGGTAGGCTGGTTGTTATCACTGTGATCATGTCTCACCTATGGCATAGGTAGGGATCACAGTGTGGGTAAACTGGGTGTTATCACTGTGATCATGGCTCACCTATGGCACAGGTATGCGTCACAGTGCAGGTATCCTGGGTGTTATCACTGTTATCATGGCTCATTTATGGCACAGGTAGGGATCACACAGTGTGGGTAAACTGTATGTTATCACTGAGATCATGGCTCACCTATGGCAAAAGTAGGAATCACACTGAGTGGGTAGGCTGGGTGTTATAACAGTGATTATGGTTCACCTATGGCACAGGTAGGGATCACACACTGTGGGTAGGCTGGGTGTTATCACTGTGACTATGGCTCACCTATGGCACAGGTAGGGATCACACAGTATGGGTAGGCCGGGTGTTATCACTATGATTATGTTTCACCTATGGCTCAAGTAGGAATCACACAGTGTAGATAGGTTGGGTATTATCACTGTAATCATGGCTCACTTATGCTACAGGTAGGGATCGCACAGTGCGGGTAGGCTGGATGTTATCACTGATCCTGGTTCACCTATGGCACAGGTAGGAATCAGAGTGTTGGTAGGTGTTATCACTATGATAATTGTTCACGTATGACACAGTTAGGGATCACACAGTGTTGGTAGGCTGGGTGTCGTCAATGTGATTATGGCTGACCTTTGACGAAGGCAGGGATCACACAGTGTAGGTAAGCTGGGTGTTATAACTGTCATCATGGCTTATCGAAGACAGAGGTAGAGATCACACAGTGTGGGTAGGCTTCGTTTTATCACTGTAATCATGGCTCACGTGGCAGAGGTAAGGATCACACAGTGTGGGTCGGCTGGGTGTTATCACTGATCATGCCTCACCTATGGTGCAGTTAGGGATCACACAGTGTGGGTTGGCTGGGTGTCGTCACTGTGATCATGGCTGACCTATGACAAAGGTAGGAATCACACAGTGTGGATAAGCTGGGTGTTATCACTGTGATCATGGCCTTCCTATGGCACAGTTAGGGATCAAACAGTGTGGGTAGGCTGGGTTTTATCACTGTGATCATGGATCACTTATGGCACATGTATGGATCACACAGTGTGGGTAGGCTGGGTGTTATCACTGTGATCATTGTTCACCTATGGCAGAGGTAGGGATCACACAGTGCGGGTATCAAGGGTGTTATCGCTGTGATCATGGCTCACCTTTGACATAGGGATCTCACAGTGCGGGTAGGCTGGGTGTTATCACTGATCATGGTTCACCCATGGCACAGGTAAGGATCACAGTATGGGTAGGGTGGGTGTTGTCACTGTGATCATGGCTCACCTGTGGCACAAGTAGGAATTACACAGTGTGGGTAGGCTGGGTGTTGTCACTGTGATCATGGCTCACCTAGGGCACAGGTAGGGATCACACAGTGTGGGTAAGTTGGGTGCTATCACTGTGATCATGGCTCACTATGGCATAGATAGGGATCATGCAGTGTGGGTAGGCAGGGTGTTATTACTATGATCATGTCTCACTTATGGCTCAAGTAGGAATCACACAGTGTAGGTAGGTTGAATATTATCACTGTAATCATGGCGCATCTATGGTACAGGTAGGGATCATAGTGTGTCTAGGCTGGTTGTTATCACTGTAATCATGGTTCACCTATGACACAGGTAGGGATCACACAATGTGGGTAGGCTGAGTTTTATCACTTTGATCATGGCTCACCTATGGCACAGGTGGGGATCACACAGTGTTGGTAGGCTGCTGTTGTCACAGTGATCATGGCTGACCTATGACAGAGGTAGAGATCACACAGTGTAGGTAGGCTGGGTGTTATCACTGTGATCATTGCTCACCTATGGTAGGTAGGGATCACACAGTGCGAGTACCCTGGGTGTTATCGCTGTGATCATGGCTCACCTTTGACACAGATAGGGATCTCACAGTACGGGTTAGCTGGGTGTTATCACTGATCATGGTTCACCCATGGCACAGGTAAGGATCACACAGTGTGGGTAAGGTGTGTGTTGTCACTTTGATCATGGCGCACGTATGGCACAGGTAGGGATCACACAGTTTGTGTAGGCTGAGTGTTGTCACTGTGATCATGACTCACTTATGGCACAGGTCGCGATCACACAGATGGGTAGACTGGGTGTCGTCAATGTGATGATGGCTGAACTATGTTACAGGTATGGATCACACAATGCAGGTAGGCTGGGTGTTATTACTGTGAACTTGTTTCACCTATGGCATAACACATTATCTTGGCTGTTATCTTCCAACATTTTTGTTTGCCCAGACTATAGCATGTCATACTTGCCAGGTCACGGGACACAGTAAATGGAACCTTCTTAAGAATGTCATCAACAGAACCTGTAAATTATGGTCCCACACATGGAACAGTCAGTTGTTGACACTACTATCAGTGTTCTCATCAACCTCGCCATAACTCATCGTGATCAACACGTCCTCCTGGCCAGAACTATTAATTATTAGTCTCACTCGCGGATATTGTTACAGCCAACACCTCCAACAATGGCCTCGTTTCGTTACGTCCTGACATCAATATCATGGTTGGCGTCCGTCACGCTCGCCTCTCCAACACTTTCTTGACATAGTGGAATAATGTTGCAAGTATGGCCAGCAGTCAAGCCATGCATCATTGTATGATCACACCAAGCCAGCCAGCAGCAAGCCATGTATCAGTGTTATGATCACACCAAACCAGCAAGCAGTCAAGCCATGTATCAGTGTATATTCACACAAAGCCAGCCAGCAGTCAACCCTTGTACTAGTGTTATAATCACACCAAGACAGCCAGCAGTCAAGCCATGTATCAGTGTTAAATTTACACCAAGCCGCCAGCAGTCAAGCAATGTAAAGTCTTATAATCAAACCAAGCCAGCAAGATGTCAAGATATGTATCAGTATTATAATCACGCCAAACCAGCCTGCAGTCAAGCCATATACAGTGTTATAATCACACCAATCCAGCCAGTAGTCAAGACATATATCAATGATATAATCACACCAAGCCAGCAAGGAGTCAAGCCATGTATTAGTGTATATTCACATTAAGCCAGCCAGCAGTCAAGACATGTACCAGTGTTATAATCACACCAAGCCAGCCAGCAATCAAGCCATATTCAGTGTCATAATCACACCAAGCCAACCTGCAGTCAAGCTATGTATCAGTGTTATAATCACACTAAGCCAGCCAGCAGTGAAGCCACGTACATTCTTATAATCACACCAAGCCAGCCAGCAGTCAAGCTATGTATCAGTGTTAGAATCACACCAAGTCAGCCAGCAGTAAACCCATGTATCAATGATATAATCACACCAAGCCAGCCAGCAGTCAAACCAAATATCAATGTTGTAGTCACACCAAGCCAGCCAGCAATCAAACTATGTATCAGTGATTAAACCACACCAAGTCAGCCAACAGTCAAGCCATTTATTAGTGTTATGATAAAACCAAACCAGCCAGCATACAAACCATGTATAATTGTTATATTCACACTAAGCCAGCCTGCAGTCAAGCCATGTATCAGTGTTATGATCACACCAAGTCATTCAGCAATCAAGCTATTTAACAGTGTTATAATCACACCAAGCCAGCCCGCAATCAAGCCATGTATCAGTGTTATAATGACACCAATCCAGCCAGCAGTCAAGCGATGTATCAGTATTATAATCACACCAAGCTAGCCAGCAGTCAAGCCATGTATTAGTGTTATAATCACACCATTTCAGCCAGCAGTCAAGCCATGTATCAGTGTTATAATCACACCAAGCCAGCCTGTAGTCAAGCCATGTATCAGTGTTATAATCACACCAAACCAGCCAGCAGTCAAGCCATGTATCAATCTTATAGTCACACCAAGCCAGCCAGCAATCGAAATATGTATCAGTGATTTAATCACACCAAGTCACCCAACAGTGTTATAATCAAATAAAACCAGCCGGCAGACAATCCATGCATCAGTGTTATAATCACACTAAGCCAGCCAACAGTCAAGCCATGTATCAGAGGTATAATCACAAGTCATCCAGCTGTCAAAACATGTATCAGTGTTATAATCACACTAAGCCAGCCCGCAGTCAAACTGAGTATCAGTTCTATAATCACACCAAGCCAGCCAACAGTCAGTCCATGTATCAATGTTAAAATCACACCAAGCCGAGCATCAGTAAAGCCATGTATCAGTGTTATAACCACACCAAGCCAGCCAGCAGTCAAGCCATGTGCCAGTGTTATAATCACATCAAGCCAGCCAGAAGTCAAACCATGTATCAGTCTTAAATTTACACCAAGCGGCGAGCAGTGTAGCCATGTAAAGTCATATAATCACACCAAGCCAGCAAGCAGTCAAGCCATGTATCAATTTTAAAAACACACCAAGCCAGCCAGCAGTCAAGCCATATACAGTGTTATAATCACACCAATTCAGCCAGCAATCAAGCCATGCTTTAATGTATATTTTCACCAAGCCAGCCAGCAGTCAAGCCATGTATCAGTATCATAATCACACCCAGCCAGCCAGCAGTCAAACCATGTATCAGTATTATAATCACAATTCAGCCAGCAATTAAGCCATGTATCAGTGTTATAATCACACTAAGCCAGGAAGCAGTCAAGCCATGCTTCAGTGTATTTTCTCACCAAGCTAGCCAGCAGTCAAGCCAGGTATAAGAGTTAAATTCACGCCAGGCCACCAGCGGTCAAGCCATGCAAAGTCTTATAATCACACCAAGCAGGCCAACAGTCAAACTACATATCAGTTTTATAATCACACCAAGCCAGCCAGCAGTCAAGCCATATACAATGTTCTAATCACACCAAGCAAGCCAGCAGTCAAGCTATGTCTCAGTGTTATCATTACACTAAACCAGCCAACAGTGAAGCCAAGTACAGTGATATAATCACACCAAGCCAGCCAGCAGTTAAACTATTTACCAGTGTTATAATCACACTAAATCAGGCAGCAGTCAAGCCATGTAACAGTGTTATAATCATATCAAGCCAGCGAGCAGTCAAGCCAAATATTAATGAAATAGTCACGACAAGCCAGCCAGTAATCAAACTATGCATCAGTGTTTTAATCACACCAAGTCAACCAACAGTCAAGCCATGTATCAGTGTTTTAATCAAACCAAACCAGCCAGCAGACAAAAAATGTACCAGTGTTGTAATCACACTAAGCCAGCCAACGGTCAAGCTATGTCCCAGTGCTATGATTACACCGAGTCATCCAGCATTTAAGCCATGACATCACTGTTATAGTCACACCAAGGCAGCCAGCAGTCAAGCCATGTATCAGTATTATAATCACACCAAACCAGCCAGCAGTCAAACCATATATCAGTGTTATAATCGCACAAGCCAGCTAGCAGTCAAGTCATGTATCAGTGTTATAATCACACTAAGCCAGCCAACAGTCAATCTGTGTATCACTGTTATAATCACACAAGCCAGCTAGCAGTCAAGCCTTGTATCAGTATTATAATCACACCAAGTCAGCCAGCAGACAAGCCATGTATCAGTTTTATAATCACACCAAGCCAGCCAGCAGTCAAACCATGTATCAGTGTTATAATCACACCAATCCAGCCATCAGTCAAGCCATGTGTCAGTGTTATAATCACACCAAGCCAGAAAGCAGTCATACCATGTATCAGTGTATATTCACACCAAACCAGCCAGCAGACAAGCCATGAAACAGTGTTATAATCATACCAAGCCAGCCAGTATTAGTGTTAGATTTATACCAAGCGTCGAGCAGTGAAGCCACGTATAGTCTTATAATCACACCAATCCAGCAAGCAGCCAAGCCATGTATCAGTTTTATAAGCAAACAAGGCTAGACAGCAGTCAAGCCATATAGAGTGTTATAATCACACCAATCCAGCCAGCAGTCAAGCCATGTATCAGTGTTATAATCACACTAAACCAGCAAGCAGTCAACCCATGCATTAGTGTATATTCACACAAAGCCAGCCAGCAGTCAAGCCATGTACCAGTGTTATAATAACGCCGTCAGCCAGCAGTCAAGCTATGTATCAGAGTTAAATTCACACCAAGTCGCCAGCAGTGAAGCCATGTAAAGTCTTATAATCACACTAAGTCAGCCAGCAGTTAACTTTGTATCAGTTTTATAATTACACCACGCCAGCCAGCACTCAAGTTATGTATCAGTTTTTTAATCACACCAAGCCAGCCAGCAGTCAAGCCATATACAGTGTTATAATCACACCAAGCCAGCCAGCAGTCAAGCTATGTATCAGTGTTATAATTACACTAAACCAGCCAGCAGTGAAGCCACATACAATGTTATAATCACACCAAGCCAGCCAGCAGTCAAGCTATGCATCAGTGTTATAATCACATCAAGCCAGCCCGCAGTCAAACTGAGTATCAGTTTTTTAATCACACCAAGCCAGCCAACAGTCAGTTCTAATCACACCAAGCCAGCCCGCAGTCAAACTGAGTATCAGTTTTTTAATCACACTAAGCCAGCCAACAGTAAGTTATAATCGCACAAGGTCAGCCAGCAGTCAAGCCATGTATCAGTGTTATAATCACACCAACAGACTCGGCGGTCAAGCAATGTATCATTGACATAATCACACCAAGCCAGCCAACAGGCAAACCATGTATCAGTGTTATAATCACACCAATTAAGTCAGCACTCAAACTGTGTGTCACTTTTATAATCACACCAAGCCAGCCAGCAGTCAAGTCATGTATCAGTGCTATAATCACACCAAGCTAGGCAGCATTCAAGTCATATATCAGTATCAAAATCACACCAAATCAGCTAGCAATCGAGCTATGTATCAGTGTTATAATACAATTCCAGGCAGCAGTCATGCCATTTATCAGTATTATAATCACACTAAGCCAGCCCGCAGTCAAACTAAGTATCCGTTTTATAATCACACCAAACCAGCCAGCAGTCAAGCCATGTATCAGTGTTGTAATCACGCCAAGCCAGCCAACAGTCAAACCATGTATCAGTGTTATAATCACACCAAGCCATCCAGTAGTCAAGCCATGCATCAGTGTTATTATCACACCATGCCAGCCAACAGTCAAGCCATATTTCAGTGTTTTGATCACACCAATCAAGTTAGCAGTCAAACTGTGTATCAGTGTTATAATCACATCAACTCAACTAGCAGTCAAGCCATGTCTCTGTATTATAATTACACCAAGCCAGCCAGCAAGTCAAACCGAGTGTCAGTTTTATAATCACACCAAGCCAGTCAGCAGTCAGTTGTAATCACACAACGTCAGCCAGCAGTCAAGTCATGTATCACTATAATAACCACACCAGGCTAGCCAGCAGTCAAGCCAAGTATCAGTATTATAACAACACCAAGCCAACTAACAGTCAAGCCATGTATTAATGTTATAATCAAAACAAGCCAGGCAGCACTCAAGTCATGTATCAGTGTTATAATCACACCAAGCCTGGCAAAAATCAAGCCATTTATCAGTGTTTTAATCACACCAAACCAGTCAGCAGCCAAACTGTGCATCACTGTTATAATCACACCAAGCCAGCAAGCAGTCAAGCTACGTATCAGTGTTATAATCACACGAAGCCAGCCAACAGCTGAGAAATATATCAGTTTTATAATCACACCAAACAACAGCAGTCACGTTATTTTTTTTTTTTTTTATGGTGAACGTTCCAGTCACGGAGAAAAAGTCCACTTCAAGGCCGGGCCCTATTTGAAATATAGAGTTTAGAAATGAGAGAGAGAGAAAAAAAAAGGGAAAATATTTACGATTTTTTTGGAGAAAATGAAAGACGTCTTTTGAAAGGAGCCAGTTCATAGTATTTGGAAAAGACATGAGAAGGTAGAGAGTTCCAAGACTTTGACCTGTGAGGAAAGAAGTAGCTATCAGAACGGCACTCCCTTGAGTTGTATCAATGTTATAATCATAAAAAGTCAGCCAACAGTCAAGCTCTGTACCAGTATTATGATCCCGCCAAGCCAGCGAGCATTCAAGCCATGTATTAGTGTTATAATTACACCAAGCCAGGAAGCGGTCAAACCATATATCAGTGTTATAATCACACCAAGCCAGCCAGCAGTCAAGCCATGTATCAGTGTTATAGTCACACCAAGCCAGCCAGCAATCAAGCCACGTATCAATGTTATAATCACACCAAGCCAGCCAGCAGTCAATCCATGTATCAGTCTTATAATCACACCAAGCCAGCCATCAGTCAAGCCATGTATCAGCGTTATAATCATAACAAGCCAGCCAGACAACAAACTGTGTATCAGTGTTATAATCACACTAAAGCAGCCAGCAATCAGGCTAATATCAGTGTTATGATCACACTAAGCCAGACCGCAGTCAAACTCTGTATCAGTGTTATAATAACACCAAATCAGCCAACAGTCAAGTTCTGTACCAGTATTATAATCCCACCAAGCAAATAAGCGTTCAAGCCATGTATCAGTGTTATAATTAGACCAAGCCAGGGAGCGGTCAAGCCATATATCAGTGTTATAATCACACCAAGCCAGCCATCAGTCATGCCATGTTTCAGTGTTATAATCACACCAAGCAAGGCTGCAGTCAAACTGAGTTTGATTATAACAATGAAAAATGGATTGACTACTGGATTGCTTGGTGTGATTATAACACTGACACATGGATTGACTGAGTCAAGCCAAATATCAGTACTAAAATCACACCAAGTCAGCTAACATTCAAGCCAAATATAAGTGTTATAATCACACCAATCAAATAAGCAGTCAAACTGTGTATGTGTTATAATCACACCAAGCCAGCTAACAGTCAAGCCATATATCAGTGTTATAATCACACCAACCAGTCAGCATTCAAACTATCAGAGTCATAATCACACTAAACCAGTCAGCACTCAAGCAATGAATCATTGTTATAATCACACGAAGCCAGCCAGCAGTCATGCCAAATATCAGTGTTATAATCACACCAAGGAAACCCGCAGTCATACTGAGTATCCGATATATAATCACACCTAGTCAGCCAACAGTCAAGCCATGTATCAGTGTTATAATCACACTAATTCAGCCAGCAGTCAAGCCATATATCAGTGTTATAATCACACCAAGCCATCCAGTAGTCAAGCCATTTATCATTCTTATAATCACACCAAGCCACCCAACAGTGAAACCATGTATCAGTGTTATAATGAAACCAATCAAGACAACAGTCAAACTGTGTATCATTGTTATAATCATACCAAGTTAGGTAGCAGCCAAGCCATGTATCAGTGTTATAATCACGCCAAGCCGTCCAGCACTCAAGCCATTTATCATTGTTATAATCACACCAAGCCAGCCAACAGTCAGGCTATGTATCAGTATTATAATGAAACCAATCAAGACAGCAGTCAAACTGTGTATCAATGTTATAATCACACCAAGTCAGCCAGCAATCAAGCCATATATCAGTACTATAATCACACCAAGCCAGCCCTCAGTCAACCTGACTATCAGTTTTACAATCACACCAAACCAGCAAAGTCAGTCCATATATCAGTGTTAGAATCACACCAAGCCATTCAACAGTCAAGCCATGTATCGGTGTTATAATCACACCAAGTCAGCTAGCAGTCAAGCCATGTATCAGTGTTATAATCACACCAAGCCAGCCCGCAGTCAAACTAAGAATCCGTTTTATAATTACACCAAGTCAGCCAACAGTCAAGGAATATATCAGTGTTATAATCTCACCAAGTCAGTCAGCAGTCAAGCCATGTTTCAGTGTTATAGTCACACCAAGCCATCCAGTAGTCAAGCCTTTTATCATTGATATAATCACACCAAACCACCCAACAGTCAAGCCATGTATCAGTGTTATAATGACACCAATCAAGTCAGCAGTCAAACTGTGTATCAGTGTTATAATCACACAAAGTCAACCAGGAGTCAAGCCATATATCAGTGCTATAAACACACCAAACCAGCCCGCAGTCAAACTGAGTATCAGTTATATAATCACACCAAACTAGCCAACAGTCAATCCATGTGTCAGTGTTATAATCACACCAAGTCAGCCAGAAGTCAAGCCATATAACAGTGTTATAATCACACCAACCCATCCAGCAGTCAAGCCATGTTTCATTGATATAATCACACCAAGCCAGCCAACAGTCAAGCCATGAATCAGTGTTATAATCAAACCAATCAAGTCACCAATCAAACTGTGTATCATTGTTATATTCACGCCAAGCCAGCCGGCATTCAAGTCATATATCAGTGTTAAAATCACACCAAGCCAGGCATTATTCAAGCCATGCATCAGTGTTATAATCACACCAAGCCTGCCAACAGTCAAGCCTTGTATCAGTGTTATAATCACACCAAACCAGTCAGCAGTCAAACTGTGTATCAATGGTACAATCACGCCAAGCCAGCCAGCAGTCAAGCGATGTATCAGTGTTGTAATTACACCAAGCCAGCCAGCAGTCAAGCCACATATCACTTTTATAATCACATCATGCCAGCCAGCAGTTAAACCATGTACCAGTGTTATAATCACACCAAGCCAGCCAACAGTTGGGAAACATATCAGTGTTATAATCAAACCAAACCAGCTAGTAGTCAAGCAGTTTTTCTTTATGATGAAGGCTCCAGTCACGGACAAAAGTCCACATCAAGGCCGGGCCCTAATTGAAATATAGAGGAGTTAAGGTATGGGAAAAAAGGGAAAGTATTTACGAGTTTTTGAGAAAATGAAACACGTCTTGAAATGAGCCAGTTCATAGTTATTGGGACAAACCTGAGAAGGTAGAGTGTTCCAAAGCTTTGGTGTGTGAGGAAAGAAGCAGTTATCAAAACGGCACACCCTTGAGTTGTATCAGTGTGATAATCATACCAAGCCAGCCAACAGTGGAGCCGTGTAACATTATCATATTCCCACCAAGCCAGCCATCGTTCAAGTTATATATCAGTGTTTCAATCAGTGTTATAATCACACCAAACCAGCCAACATTCAAGCTATGTATCAGTGTTATAATTACATCAAGGAATCCAGCAGTCAAGCTATGTCAATGTTATAATCACACCAAACCAGCCAGCAGTCAAGCCATGTATCAGTGTTTTAATCACACCAAGCCAACCAACAATCAAGCCGTGTATCAGTGTTATAATCACACCAAAGCATCCAACAGTCAAGTTATGTATCAATGTTATAATCACACCAAATAATCCAGCAGTCAAGCCATGTATCAATGTTATAATCACATCAAGTTAGCCCGCAGTCAAGCCGTTTATCAGTTTTATAATCACACTAAGCCAACCAGCAGTCAAACCGTGTATCAGTGTTATAATCACACCACGTCAGCCAGCAGTCAAGTCATGCGTCAGTGTTATAATCACACTAAGTCAGCCAACAATCAAGTCATGTATCAGTGTTATAATCGCACCAAACCAAGATACAGTCAGGCTATGTATCAGTGTTATAATCACACCAATCTAGTCAGCAGTCACACTGTGTATCAGTATTATAATCACACCAAGCCAGCCTTAAGGCAAGCCATGTATCAGTGTTATAATCAAATCAAATCAGCCAATAGTCAAGCCATGTATCAGTGTTATAATCACACCAAACCAGTCAGCAGTCAAACTGTGCATCAGTGTTATAATCACACTAAGCCAGCTAGCTGTCAAGTTATATATCATTGATATAATCACACCTAGCCAGCCAACAATCAAGCCATGTATCAGTGTTATAATCACACCAAGCAAAGCAGAGGTCAGTCCATATATCAGCGTTAAAATCGCACCAAACCAACCAACAGACAAGCCATGAATCAGTGTTATAATCACATCAAGCCAGGAAGCAGTCAAATTGTATATTAGTGTTGTAATCACACCTAGCCAACCAACAGTCAAGCCGTGTATCAGTGTTACAATCACACCTAGCCAACCAGCAGTCAAGTCATGTATCAGTGTTATAATCACACCAAGCCATGCAGTGGTCAATCCTTATATCAGTGTTATAATCACACCAAACCAGCCAGCAGTCAAGACATGTATCAGTGTTATAATCACACCAAACCGGCCAACAGTCAAGCTATGTATCAGTGTTATAATTACACCAAGTAGTCCAGCAGTCGAGCCATGTATCAATGTTATAATCACATCAAGCTAGCCAGGAGTCAAGCCATGTATCAGTGTTATAATCACACCAAGCTAACCAGCAGTCAAGCAGTGTATCAGTGTTAAATCACACCACGTCAACCAGCAGTCAAGCCATGTATCAGTGTTATAATCACACCAAGCCAGCCAACAATCAAGTCAAGTATCAGCATTAAAATCACACTAAACCAGCATACAGTCAGGCCATGTATCAGCGTTATAATCACACCAAACCAGTCAGCAGTCACATTGTGTATCAGTATTATAATCACACCAAGCCAGCCTTAAGGCCAGCCATTTATCAGCGTTATAATCACACCAAGCCAGCCAATAGTCAAGCCATGTATCTGTGTTATATTCACCCCAAACCAGCCAGCAGTCAAACTGCGTATTAGTCTTATAATCACACCAAGCCAGCTAGCAGTCAAGTTATGTATCATTTTTATAATCACTCCAAGCCAGCCAGCTGTCAAGTCATATTACGGGAATAGCTAAGTCTGCGTCTAAGAAACTGGATGTCCTGTTTAGATGTCGATACATTTCTTATGAACAACTGTTCCGTTTATACAAGGGATTCATTCGTCCTTGTATGGAGTACTGCTCTCAGATTTCTGGTGGTTTCAGCTCTCTTTCCTTACTTGACATGGTTGAGTCGAAAGCGGTCCGACTTATAAATTGTCTCAGGCTAACTTACAAACTTGACCCCCTTTACCCAAGGCAGCAATGTTGGTTCACTTTCCCCCTTCTATAAGTATTACTTGGTTGTTGTTTCCGAGAGCTGGGTGCTTGTATGCTCCCACCACTAACTAGACCACGCAATACTCGGCAAAATGCTGCGTCACATAATTATTGTTTGGCCATCGGCAACTCAAGGGTGTGCTGTTTTAATAACTGCTTCTTTCCCTACATTTAGAAGCTTTGGAACTCTCTACCTTCACATGTCTTTCCCAATGACTATGACCTAACACATTTCAAAATACAGGTCTTTCACTTTTTAAAAATTCGTAAATAATTTCCTTTGTCTTTTCTTTTTCCGTTTGATGATTCTCTCTATATTTCAATTAAGGCCCAGTCTCGATGTGGACTTTTGTCCGTTAGTAGAGCCTTCAACATAAATAAAATATGTCAGTGTTATAATCACACCAACCCAGCCAGCAGTTTAAACTTATATTTGTTTTATACTAACACGAAGCCAGGAAACAGTCAAGCCATGTTTCAGTGTTTTAATCACACCAAGTCAGTCAGTAGTCAAATTATATATCAGTGCTATAATTACACCAAGCCAGCCAACAGTCAACCAATGTATCATTGTTATAGTCACACCAAACCAGTTAGCAGTCATGTTGTGTATCACTGTTATAATCACATCAAGCCAGCCAGCAATCAAGCTATGTTTCAGTGTTATATTCACACTAAGCCAGCCAGCAGTCAAGCCATGTATCAATGTTATAATCACACCTAGTCAGTCGGAAGTCAAGCCATGTATCTGTTATAATCATACCAAGAAAGCCAACAGTCAAACTGTGTATCAGTTTTATATTCACACCAAGCCGACCAACAGTCAAGCCATGTATCAGTTTTAAAATCATACCAATCCATTCAGCAGTCAAACTGTGTCATTGTTATAATCACAACAAACAGCCTGTAATCAAGTAATGTATCAGTGTTATAATCACATCAAGCCAGTCAGCAGCCAAGCCATGTATCAGTGCTATAATCACACTAAGCCAGGAAACAGTCAAGCCGTGTATCGTTGTTATAATCACAACAAGTTTGCCAGCAGTCAAGCCATGTATCAATATTATAATCAAACCAAGCCAGCCAGCAGTCAAGCCATGTATCAGCGTTATAATCACATGAAGTCACCATACAGTTATGCCATGTATCAGTGTTATAATCATATCAAACAAGTCAGCAGTCAAACTGTGTATTAGGGTTATCACCACACCAAGCTAGCCAGCAGTCAAGATCTCTATCAGTGTTATAATCACACCAAGTCAGCCAACAGTCAAGCCATGTATCAGTGTTATGATCACATCAATTAAATCAGCAGTCAAGCCCTGTATCAGTTTTATAATCACACCAAGACAGCCAACAATCAAGCCATGTATCAGTGTTGTAATCACACCAAACCAGTCAGCAGTCAAACTATGTTTCATGGTATAATCACGCCAAACCAGCCAGCAGTCAAGCTATGCATTAAATTTATAATTACACCAAGCCAGCATCAGTCAAGCCATATATCAATGTTATAATCGCACCAAGCCAAACAATAGTTGAGAAATATGTCAGTGTTATAATCACACCAAACCAGCAAGCAATCAAGCTATTTTCCTTTATGATGAAAGCTTCAGTCACGGACAAAAGTCCACATCAAGGCCGGGCCCTAAATGAAACATAGAGAGTTAAGAAATGGGGGAAAAAAGGGAATGTTTTTACGAGTTTTTGAGAAAATGAAACACCTGTCTTTTGAAATGAGCCAGTTCATAGTTACTGGGAACGACCTGAGAAGGTAGAGAGTTCCAAAGCTTTGATGTGTGAGGAAAGAGGCAGTTATCAAGCGGCACACCTTTGAGTTGTATCAGTGTTATTATCATTACAAGCCAGTCAACAGTCAAGCCATATACCAGTATTATATTTCCACCTAGCCAGGTATTGTTCAAGTCATATATCACTGTTATAATCATACCAAGCCAGCCAGTAGTCAAGCCATGTATCTGTGTTGTAATCACTCCAAACCAGACAACATTCAAGCTATGTATCAATGTTATAATCACAAGAAAGTAATCCAGCAATCAAGCCATGTATCAATGTTATTATCACACCAAACCAGCTAGCAGTCAAGCCATGTATCAGTGTTATAATCACACCAAGCCAGGAAGCAGTCAAACTGTGTATCAGTGTTATATCACACTAAGCCAACCAACACTCAAGCCGTGTATCAGTGTTATAATCACACCAAACCAGCCAACAGTCAAGCTATGAATCAGTGTTATAATCACACCAAATAGTCCTGCAGTCAAGCCATGTATCAATGTTACGATTACATCAAGTTAGCCAGCATTCAAGCCGTGTATCAGTGCTATAATCACACTAAGCCAACCAACAGTCAAGCAGTGTATCAGTGTTATAATCACACCACGTCAGCTAGCAGTCAAGCCATGCATCAGTGTTATAATCACACCAAGCCAGCCAAAAGTCAAGTCATGTATCAGCGTTATAATGACACCAAACCAGCATAGAGTCAGGCCATGTATCAGTGTTATAATCACACCAATCCAGTCAGCAGTCACATTGTATATCAGTATTATAATCACACCAAGCCAGCCTTAAGACAAGCCATGTATCAGTGCTATAATCACACCAAACCAGCCACTAGTCAAGCCATGTATCATTGCTATAATCACACCAAACCAGTCAGCAGTCAAATTGTGTATCAGTGTTATAATCACACCAAGCCAGCTTGCAGTCAAGTTATATATCATTGGTATAATCACACCAAGCCAGCCAACAGACAAGCCATGCATCAGTTAATCACACCAAGCCAGCCAACAGACAAGCCATGCATCAGTGTTATAATCACACCAAGCAATGCAATGGCTATCCATATATCAGTGTTAAAATCACACCAAACCAACCAACAGACAAGCCATGTATCAGTGTTATAATCACATCAAGCCAGGAAGCAGTCAAACTGTGTATCTTCGTTATAATCACACCAAACCAACCAACAGTCAAGATATGTATCAATGTTATAATCACACAAAGTAATCCAGCAGTCAAACCATGTATCAATGCTATAGTCACATCAAGTTAGCCGGGAGTCAAGCCATGTATCAGTGTTATAATCACACCAAGCCAACCAGCAGTCAAGCCGAGGATCAGTGTTATAATCACACCACGTCAGCCAGCAGTCAAACCATGTATCAGTGTTATAATTACAACAAGGCAGCCAACGGTCAAGTCATGTATCAGCGTTATTATCACACCAAACCAATATACAATCAGGCCATTTATCAATGTTATAATCACACCAAACCAGTCAGCAGTCACATTGTGTATCAGTATTATAATCACACTAAGCCAGCCTTAAGTCCAGCCATGTATCAGTGTTATAATCACACCAAGCCAGCCGATAGTCAAGCAATGTATCTCTGTTATAATCACACCAAACCAGTCAGCGGTCAAACTTTGTATCAGTCTTATAATCACACCAAGCCAGGTAGCATTCAAGTTATGTATCATTGTTATAATCACTCCAAGCCAGCCAGCTGTCAAGCCATATTACGGGAATAGCTAAGTCTGCGTCTAAGAAACTGGGTGTCCTGTTTAAATGTCGAAACATTTCTTATGAACAACTGTTTCGTTTATACAAGGGATTTAGCCTCGATGTGGACTTTCGTTCATTACTGAAGCCTTCAACATAAAACAAAATATGTCAGTGTTATAATCACACCAATCCAGCCAGCAGTTAAAACTTGTATCAGTTTTATAATCACTCGAAACCAGGAAACGGTCAGGCCATGTATCAGTGTTATAATCACACCACACCAGCCAGTAATCAAGCCATGTATCTACTATAATCACTCCAAGACAGCAAGCAGTCTAACTGCCTATCAGTTCTATAATCACACCAAGCCAGCCAACAGTCAAGACATATATCAGTGTTGAAATCACATTAAGTCAGCCAGCACTCAAGCCATGTATCAGTGTTATAATCGGACCAAGGCAGCCAGCAGTCAAATTATGTATCAGTGTCATAATCACACCAAACCAGCCAACAGTCAAGCCATGAATCAGTGTTATAGTTACACGAAACCTGTTAGCAGTCATGTTGTGTATCAGTGTTATAATCACACCAAGCCAGTCAGCAATCAAGCTATGTATCAGCGTTAAAATCACATTTAACCAGCCAGCAGTCAAGCCATCTATCAGTGTTATAATCACACTAAGTCAGTCAGTAGTCAAGTCATGTATCTGTTATAATCACACCAAGAAGGCCAGCAGTGAAACTATATATCGGTTTTATAATCACACCAAGCGAACCAACAGTCAAGCCATGTATCAGTGTTAAAATCACACCAATCCAGTCAGCAGTTAAACTGTGTCTCAGTGTTATAATCACACAAAGCAGCCTGTAATCAAGTAATGTATCAGCGTTATAATCACATCAAGCCAACCAGCAGTCAAATCATGTATCACAGTTATAATCACACCAAGCCACCCAACAGTCAAGCCGTGCATCAATCTTATAATCACACCAAGCCAGCCAACAGTTAAACTGTACATCAGTTATATAATCACACCAAGCCAGCCAAAAGTCAAGCCGTATATCATTGTTATAATCAGAACAAGCTTGCCAGCAGTTAAGCCATGTATCAGTATCATAATCACAACAAGGCAGCCAGCAGCCATGCTATGTATCAGCGTTATAGTCACATCAAGCCACCATACAGTTATACCATGTATCAGTGTTATAATCATACCAAACCAGTCAGCAGTCAAACTGCGTATTAGGGTTATAATCACACCAAGCTAGCCAGCAGTCAAGCTTCTTATCAGTGCTATAATCACACGAAGCCAGCAAGCAATCAAGCCAAATATCAGTGTTATAATCACACCAAGCCTGCCAATAGTCAAGCCATGTATCAGTATTATAATCACACCAAACAAACCAGTATTCACACTGTGTGTCAGTGTTATAATCACGCCATGCCAGCCAGCAGTCAAGTTATGTATCAGTGTTATAATCACACCAAGCCAGCTAACAGTCAAACCACATTACGGGAATATCTAAGTCTATAGCTACCAAACTGGGTGTCCTGTTTAGATATGGAAACTTTTCTTCCTGAAAAATTCCTCCGTTTATAAAAGGGATTGATTCGTCCTTGTATGGAGTATTGTTTTCACATTTCGGATAGTTTTAGCTCTGTTTCCTTACTCGACAGAGTTGAGTCGAAAGCAGTCTGACTTATAAACTTTCCCAGGCTAACTTCCAAACTTGACCCCCTTGCTCTACGCCGCAATGTTGGTTCACTTTCCCTCTTCTATAGGTATTACTCTGGTTGTTGTTCCCGAGAGCTGGCAGCTTGTATGCCCCCACCACTAGCTAGACCTCGCGATTCTCGGAAGCTGCTACGTTACATGATTATTGTGTAGCCATCAGCAACTCAAGAGTGGACCGTTTTGATATCTGTTTCTTTCCCTACACGTGGAAGCTTTGAACCTCTCTACTTTCCCATGTCTTTCCCAATAACTACGATCATGCACATTTCAAAAGACAGGTCTTTCACTTTTTCAAGAATTCATAAATACTTTACCTTTTCTTTTCTTTTTCCATTTCATAATTCTCTCTATATTTCAACTAAGGCCCGGCCTCGATGTGGACTTTTGTCCGTGACTTGAGCCTTCAACATGAAAAGAAGTATATCAATGTTAGAATCATACCATTTCAGCCAGCAGTATAGCCCTGTATCAGTGTTATAATCACACGAAGCCAGCAAGCAGTTAAGCCATGTATCAATATTACAATCTTACCAACCAGCCAGTAGTCAAGTCACGTATCGACTGTAATCACATGAAGCCAGCCAACAGTCAAACTGAGTATCAGTTTCATAATCACAAGAAGATAGCCAACCGTCATGACATGTATTAGTGATATAATCACACCAAGTCAGCCAGCAGTCAAGCCATGTATCAGTGTTATAATCACACCAAACCAGCCAGCAGTTAAGCCAAATATCATTAGTATAATCACACCAAGCCAGCCGACAGTCAAACCATATATCAGTGTTATAATCACACCAATCCAGTCAGCAGTCAAACTGTGTCAGTGTTATAATCACACCAAGTCAGCCAGCAGTCAATTCATGTATCAGTGTTATAATCACACAAAATCAGCCAGCAGTCAAGCCATGTATCAGTATTATAATCACACCAGGCCAGCCAGCAGTAAAGCCAAATATTTTTATAATCACACCAAACCAGCCAACACTCAAGCCATATATCAGTGTTGAAATCACACCAATCCAGTCAGTAGTCAAACCGTGTGCCAATGTTATAATCACACCAAGTCAGCCAGCAGTCAAACCATTTTTCTGTGTTATTATCACACCAAGCCAGCCAACAGTTGAGAAATATATCAGTGTTTTAATCAAGCCAAACCAGCCAGCAGTCAAGCTTTTTACCAGTGTTATAATCATACCAAGAAAGCCAACAGTCAAGCCATGGATCAGTATTATATTCCTACCAAGTTAGCAAGCGTTCAAGCCTTGTATCAGTGTTATAATCACACCAAGCCAACCAGCAGTCAAGCCATTTTACGGGAATATCTAAGTCTGCATCTATGAAACTGGGTGTACTGTTTAAATGTCGAAACTTCCTCTCTTCTGAACAATTGCTTCGTTTATCAAAGGAATTGATTCGTCCTTGTATGGAGTACTGCCTTCACATTTCGGTTGGTTCTAGCCCTATTTCCTTACCTGACAGAGTTGAGTTGAAAGCTGTACGACTTATAAACTGTCCCAGGCTAACTTCCAAACATCACCCCCTTTCCCTATGCCACAATGTTGGCTCACTTTCCCTTTTCTGTAGGTATTACTTTGGTTGTTGTTCCAGAGAGCTGGCTGCTTGTATGCCCCCCACCACTAGTTAGACGACGCAATACTCAGCAAGGTGTTGCGTCACCTGATTATTGCGTGGCTATCGGCAATTCAAGAGTGGGCCGTTTTGATGCCTACTTCTTTCAGAACACGTGAAAACTTTGAAACTCTCTACCTTCTTTCCTAATAACTATGACCTTCCACATTTCAAAAGACAGGTCTTTCACCTTTTCAAGAATTCTTAAACACTTTACCTTTTCTTTTCTTTTCCGTTTCATAATTCTCTCTGTATTTCAATTAAGGCCCGGACTCGATGTGGACTTTTGTCCGTGGCTGGAGCCTTCTACATGAAAAGAAGTATATCAATGTAAGAATCACACCATTCCAGCCAGCAGTTAAGCCCTGTATCGGTGTTATAATCACACGAAGCCAGCAAGCAGTCAATCCATGTATCAGCATCATAATCACACCAACCAGCCAGTAGTCAAGTCACGTATCTATCATAATCACACCAAGCCAGCCATCCTTCAAGAAATGTATCAGTGTTATAATCACACCAAGTCAGCCAGCAGTCAAGGCATGAATCAGTGTAATAATCTCACCAAATAATCCAGTAGTCAAGCCATGTAACAATGTTATGATCACACTAAGCCTGCCAACAGCCAAGCCATGTATTAGTGTTACAATCACACCAATCCAGTCAGTACTTAAACTGTGTATCAGTGTTACAATCACACGAAGCCAGCCAGCAGTCATTTCATGTATCAGTGTTATAATCACACCAAACAGTCAGCAGTCAAGCCATGTATCAGTGTTATAATCACACCAAGCCAGCCAGCTGTCAAGCCATGTATCAGAGTTATAATTGCATCAAGCCACTATACAGTTATACCATGCATCAGTGTTATAATCATACCAAGCCAGTCAGCAGTCAAACTCTGTATAAGGGCTATAATCACACCAAGTTAGCCAGCAGTGAAGCTCTCTATCAGTATTATAATAACTCCAAGCCAGCCAGCATTCAAGCCAAATATCATTATTATAATCACACCAAGCCAGCCAACAGTCAAGCCATGTATCAGTATTATAATCACACTAAACTAGTCAACAGTCAAACTGTGTATCAGTGTTATAATCACACCATTCCAGCCAGCAGTCAAGTTATGTATCAGTGTTATAATCACACCAAGCTAGCTAGCAGTCAAACCACATTACGGGAATATCTAAGTCTGCCTCTATGAAACTAAGTGTACTGCTTAGATGTCGAAACTACTTCTCTTCTGAACAATTGCTCCATTTAAACAAGGGTTTGATTCGTCCTTGTATGGAGTACTGCTTTGACA
The DNA here is from genome assembly GCA_038088735.1 of Panulirus argus. Classification (NCBI taxonomy): domain Eukaryota; kingdom Metazoa; phylum Arthropoda; class Malacostraca; order Decapoda; family Palinuridae; genus Panulirus; species Panulirus argus. The sequence goes on from JAYMFT010363091.1 coordinate 35,828, forward strand.
TTTCGGATGGTTCTAGCTCTGTTTCCTTGCTTAACAGAGTTGAGTCGAGAGCGGCCCGACTTATAAACTGTCCCAGGCTAACTTCCAAACTTGACCCCCTTGCCTAAAGCCGCAATGTTATTTCACTTTCCCTCTTCTATAGGTATTTGGTTGTTGTTCCCAAGAGCTGGCTATTTGTATACCCCCACCACTAGTTAGACCACGCAATACTCGGCAAGCTGCTGCGTCACATGATTATTGTGTGGCCATCGGCAACTGAAGAGTGGGCCGTTTTGATAACTGCTTCTTTCTCTACACATTGAAGCTCTGCAACTCTCTACCTTCTCATGTCTTTCCCAATAACTATGACCTGGCTCATTTCAAAAGACAGGTCTTTCACTATCTCAAAAATTCATAAACACTTTCCCTGTCTTTTTTCCCGTTTCCTAATTCTCTCTATTTTTCAATTAGGGCCTGGCCTTGATGTGGAGTTTTGTCCGTGACTGAAGTCTTCAATATAAAAAAAATTATCACAGGGGATCGTGATAAATGGTGACAGATGATAGTGACAGATGGTCCCATGATGGTGACAGATGGTGACAGTGGATGGTGACAGATGGTGATAGTGGATGGTGACAGATGGTGACAGAGGATGGTGACAGATGGTGACAGAGGATGGTGACAGCCGGCCACAGGGTATGGTGACAGATGGTGACAGAGGATGGTGACAGATGGTGACAGAGGATGGTGACAGACGGCCACAGGGTATGGTGACAGATGGTGACAGGGGATAGAGTTAACACTGATTATTTTAAATGGCTCTCAGGACTGAATTCATTATCGGGAGAGCTAATGGTCACCTGTCGACAATCCAGCATGAGACGAAATAAATCATTCATTGGATTTAACGACTAATGACTGCCAGTGGGTCATTAAACACACCTCGTACCATAACTACCAATCATGCGTCGTAAGAAAGCTATCGTTGAGGCAGATTTCGAGGAACGTTTGTTTTCATGGTTCATTGGTTCATTTATATGAACTGGCATTATGCATCCTATGATCTGAAGATACCATGATCGTTACAATAGGTAAAAGGAATGAGCAGAATATAATATATTAGAAACACGGCAAGACGTATAGATTTTTTTGAGGTGTTGACGGGAAGTAGGACAATTAGAATTGTCTCAGTCATTTAGAAACAAGTGACTTTAGAAGACAGTTTAAACCATTAGGAGCTCTGTTATCAGGAGTTCAGTGCTGAATTCAGAGCGTTAAAAGCTTTCAGAGACTGAGATTAAAGGATATACTTAGACGTGAGAGAGAGAGAGAGAGAGAGAGAGAGAGAGAGAGGGAAAATGTTATTGGTCTTTTTCAGATGGTTAATAGAGTTGACTGACCTTACTGGGTTGTTTGTTACAGTCTAATGACCTTGCGGAATAAGGTCAGATCGGCACCCAGCCCTCACGCCTCACTTGCCGAAGGAACCTGCGGCCAGCAGATGCCCCATACGATAGCTTGGCCCCGCCATGAGTCGGCCAGACCCGCTGGAAGAGGCCCCACTTCGCCTCAGGTGGGGTGAGACGCCACGCCCTGAGCAGGGTAATGCTTCTCCTCCCATTTTGTCTTCACTTTATTTCTGTTCCTTTTGCTACTGGCTGACGGTCTGCCTCCCACACACACACACACACACACACACAGACAGTCGAATAACCAATCGTCGCACTATAAGACTGGGTCTCACTCGAGCGTGTCACTATCTTACGTGCAGATAAACCACAATAAATTCTCACCTTTTCTTCAATCATTTAATTTTTACTGGTATTTTCCATTTTAAAAATAAGACGCTGGAACAGACGCTCTTCCTGTAATCAGTACACCAAACAAGATCAGCGAATGACGTTTCGTTATAAAGTAACAAATCAAAAATGTCAGTTAAAGTCTCCCTCACACGACAAAGGCAAAGTCCTGAAATCCAATCATCATTCCCTTATGACGTCTCGTTCGCGCCTGCTAACTACGGACTGCTGCCTAAATTAGCAGGAAATTCGTCAGCCGCTTCCACGAATTTGCGTCGCTTTGTGAATCATTTCAATTGAAACCTGTGTTTTCCCTCAGCTTCGGTCGTTAACTTTGATGTCTCAGTCTGCTCCCCAGGCCATATACGCACTCCTTTTCCCACTGACCCACAGGACGGAGGAACAGAATCCACTTCCAGCATTGTAGTTTTTCAAACTACCCTTATATCATCATTTGGTAAGTGGTTTTCAAACTCACACATCATCCTAGTCTACCTACACCTCTCTCTTTCTTTGATTTGCCTGATCGTCATCTCATTTTCAAAGAAGTGTTCTCCGAGAAAGCTAGCCCTGTCGTCCTTGGCTTTACTGTATGTATAATTATCAGTGTGTACAGCACAGGAAAGCAGTTATACATTCGTGGGGCCCCATCTCTTGTACTGTACGGGGAGGCAGTTCTACACTAGTGGGGCCCCATCTCCTGCACTGTACGGGGAGGGAGTTCTACACTAGTGGGTCGCTATTTCATGAACTCTCCCAACTATTACACAACTTTTTTAACTAGTGCGTGCTGTCGACATTCAGAATTTCATCATTTAGTTTATTCTACTCATCAACAAGCGTTCTGATATACAAGTACTTCTTTACATCTTTTTGAACAGGTGCAGTACACAATTTACACACACACACACACAC
>JAYMFT010363092.1:0-22658 GCA_038088735.1 Panulirus argus
AATCAAATAGGGTTGCAGGCCTAATGACCTTACTCATAGGTCGCTGGCCGTTAAACCCAACAAACCAACCAACCAACTATCAATAACTAACTAACTAACTTCTCGTTTTCCTCTCTCCTCTCGTCTTCTTCCGTGTCCCCCTCCCCATCATCATCATCACCTCGTCCGTTCCTTCGTCCTGTGAATTTTCCACCGAAGGTTTTTGGTGGTAGTTGAAATCTCATTAGCTGACCTCCCTCCACCTCTGTCTCGCCCTTCCTCTTCGTCTTAAACTGGACGCGTTCGGCTCCCTCCTCCTCCTCCCTTGCATCTTCTCCATCCTTCCCCCGTCATCACTATCCCTAAACCTCCCCTGCCCGTCTTCATCGCCCGTCCCCTACCCCTGCCTCTCTGCCGCCCGTCCCCTTGCCAGTCCTCGCCCCCACCTTCCCTGCAGGAGCGGCCGGGGCGGGCCGGGGCGTGGCCGTCCATCTAACGCGGCAGGAACGTGTCACTGTTGATCGTCATTAGCGTCACACAGGTGAGGCCTCCTGCGCCATGTGAAGGGACAGTAGCCGCTCCTCCGCCTGCCCTCCGCCACCGCCTCGCCCTCGACCCAAAACCTTCTCCAAAGTACTCGTACTTCTTCCCGAAATCTTTCCCTCTAGACTTTTATTTCTTTATGAGAGGTTGCAAAGATACATTTGTTTTTCTTTAGAGTTAAAGCGAGGCTTTATCTTTCTTATGTTTAGGCTCCTTTTCACCTTATAATCCCCCCCCCACCGACCCATCCCTGCTGTGTGGTAAAGTGACCTATAGTGTTAGGTGGTGCTCGATGTGCCTGCCATTGGCACTATCTGATGTTGGAGGAGCCTGGTCTGGCATCATCTGGTGTTGGAGAAGCCTGGTCAGGTACTATCTGATGTTGAAGGAGTCTGGTCTGGCACTATCTGGTGCTGGAGGAGCCTAGTCTGGCACTATCTGGTGTTGGAGGAGCCTGATCCTGGCACTATCTGGTGTTGGAGGAGCCTGGTGCTGAAGGAACCTGTTTCTGGCACTATATAGTTAGTGCTTCAGTGTACGTGTGTCGGGTGCCGGGGCAGCGGCACGCAGCCCAGCTTCTCCTACCTGCATGTGTTGGAGGGAGGAGGTGGAGGCTGGGAGGCACACCCTCCCCGCTCCATCCTCTGTCCGTCCGTCTGTCTCCATCACTGTCTCTCCGTCCCTTTCTCTCCATCTGTCTCGCTGAATGAAAACGATTACTCGCAAGGCTTTCCCAGCGATTGCTTCTCGGGTCCTGTTGACCATTTATAATAACTAGCTGGTGGGGGGTTATTGATTTCCCGCCACAGTCAGGCCAAGATGGCCACCGCTGTCACTGGCCTACGCATTACATTTTATTTTTTCTCCTCTGGACCTCCCGCCGTGGGTGTTAACCTAGTCTCTGCGGCGCAGTTCTCACACCTGTGGGCTGCTTGCTGCCTCGAAGGCTTGTCTCTGTCCACTCAACAGGTGCTCCCTGTTCTGGCGTCGCCTAACATGGGTCAGGCTACGGAAACCTTGGGTAGGAAGACCTAGCTTAGGCTGGGTCAGGAAGCAGCTGGTGGGCGGTGCCTCTGTGCCAGGCAGGGACGACCATCGAAACTGCTCTACCAAGACGCGAGTCTTGCACCGCTTGAGCACGAATGCCAATTCAAGGAAATACAGACATTAACAGACCACTGGATCCTTTGGAGGCTGTTTTTGATGGTGGAAGAGATCCAACCCGCAGTCATTTGTGGCGATTGACTTGTAAAGATCAAAATGTATGGTCTGGAAGCGAAGTACTTGTCTCGTGTCTTTTTAACCGCATCTGTGATGTTCCTTCTGAAATACACTCTCTTCCTGGTATATCATTAAAGGTTAACACAACTGGTGAAGAGGAAGCAATTGCCTAAATTCAAATCATAACGTTTGCCCTCGAGTCTGTATCCATTACTAAATACGAGTCAGACAGATCTGGCCATAAGGACCGACTCAGTTCAAGATTAGCGAAGCTCCGGTAATTCTGAAGACCTGCGTCAGATCGTCTCTCGATGTTTTCCGTGCAGCAGCCGGCTGCCATACATGGAACTTGTCTAGTCCGAGAATCATTCTGGTGCCTCGACGCTGTATTCTCTCTCTAGACTGGCCAAAGCTGAACTCCGAACTCAAGTGAGGGGACGCACCAGCAGATTGTCAAGTATAAGGGGATTAGTTTCTGAAATTTGAATTCGAATGTCGTGCCGAAAAATCCAAGAATTTTTATTCGACTGTTCATTGCTTCTGAGCGTAATTATTTGACTTTAGGTCAGCAGAGATTACTAAAATTGAATTTTTCTTGCCATTTGTAGCCCATCAGAACTGATACTGTGGCCTGCTTTCTCGTTGTCACGGGCAATGTGCTAAAGTTTGTACTTACTGATAAAATTGGTGTGCCGCCTGTTGACTCTGGGCAGCAGTTTGTCCAACTGTACGTAGCTGTAGACAAAGAGGTTAATGGTATATCAGACGACTTATTGTGGAAGTGGCTGAGTGCATGCACTCCATCACTGGTGGAAGCAGCCGGAAAATGCTAAGTCAGGAGTCAGGTGTGTGAGTGCACTTAGTGACTCGTGTGGCAGGTGTGTAGGTAAACAGACATTGGCACACACGCACACTGTACTCCAGAAGTTCTCAGAACTGTGTGTTGTGGGTTGTTTATGCTTTGACTGGAAAGCAAAAAATGTGAATCACGATAGCAGTCATGAGAAAAGTTTATGCTACCGCGAAACGAAGTGGGTGAGTGAGGACTGTGGCGGTGAGGTACTGCAGCGCATAGTGTGTCGGTACCTCAGGATTATTCTGTTTGACTGTGTAGGTGTTCCTGTGTTTTTACCTGTTTCTGTTGTTTTTCCTTGCTTAAGTATTTGTTTCCGAGATTGCTTTTGTTTTGGGTATTTGTATGTTTGTATTTGTGTGTGTGTGTGTGTGTGTGTGTGTGTGTGTGTACGCACATGTGAGTTCTATTCTGTGGTGTTTGTATATGTTAGTTGCTTTTATTTGTGTATTTGTGTAATGTGTTTGTTGTATGCGTTTGTGTAGACGATAGTGGCATATTTTACATTATGTTTCGTTCCAAGATTCCTTTATCTTTGACAAGCTTTTAAATGTTCAATATTCCCTTAATGTTTAGCCACAGTGAGACGTGACGTCAGCCCTGCTCCTTGTTTTCAAATAAAACGATAGTCTGTGAATTTCCACAGTTATATTTAGGATTCCAAAGATCCGGGTCCCACTCTCGTTTTTCATGTCGAAGTTCGTGAGTAAAAGTCTGTATTCTGTGTAGTATAGTCTCTGGGGAGCGGCGACGTGCCTTGCCCCAGGCAGGATGGGGCTGGTGTTGGCTACGAACGTGCTACCCTCCTGCCTGCTCTTCCTCCCGGGTCGTACACTGCCTCACAGAACGAACTGGTCCTCACAGACGACCAGACGTCACGCTATCAAACCTTGTCACAGAAGGATGAGGTCTCGCCCGAGTCCTGGAGCCGCAGGTCCTCCCCACTGAGATAGATTTCGCGACTGACTGGCCGAAAATATCACCCGCCTTCCCTGATGGTGATGCGGCAAGTTGATTCTCATCCTGCAAAGGTCATCTTCCGCATCACGCTTCACTTTGGTGATGTTGAATTGCACAGAAAGCCATTAAAGTACTTGAGGATTGAGTCCTGTTATTGGGACAATTTCTGAGGTCATCCAATGGTTGTGGAGGAGTGTGACCGCTTATTTCGGGGGCGGGGGAGTTGTTTTTCCAGACTAATGCTGAGGAAAGTGGGTGATTAGTGACCCATGGGGAGTCATGAGAGGAGGGGAGGGAGGAGGCAGAGACTTTGGGGGGACGTTAGATGTGGCCGTGCAGGTGGCATGGGTGTGGAAGGGGTGTGGTAACAAGGTACCGCCAGGGTGTCAATAGTACCACACTCAACCACAAATCCAAGATAGTGACGCCGGCCCCATCGCTGTCTTATGTGTGTATATTGGTGGTCATACGGCTGTGGATCTCTGTATATATACGTATGTGTATAGCTATGATTTATATATGAGTGTTAAGGAGAGAGATAACTTTGTATATATGTATCCTGCGTGTACACACACACACACACACACACACACACACACACGCACCATCCTAAACCAATGTGTGTATGTATGTGTGTGTGTGTGTGTGAGAGAGAGAGAGAGAGTATACGTATCCCAGTAAGGTCGTCACTCTGTGTGAGTGCGTTGGTTCGTGCGTACAACGTGTACTGTGAAGAGTCACTAGAAATGTGGGTGCGGTTGTGTCCTTGAGTTTCTCTTGTCCTGTTAACCGCACACGGCGTGAGAGTTCGTGTGAGTTCGTCGTAGAGTGTGTTGGCATGTGGGTTGCCTCATCAGATAAAGTTTTTGTGAGAGAGATTTTGTGGTAGTTGCAGTTACTTTCAGTGATGATGATGAGAGAGAGAGAGAGAGAGGGAGAGTGTGTGTGTGTGTGTCCGGTAAGATTTTACTGAAAAAGCAGGAAGAGTGTGTCTGTCTGTATGTCTGTGTGTGTGAGTTTGTCTGTGAGGTACATGACAGTGTTTTGAGTTGATAATCAAGCTTGTGAGCCAGTGTACACATACGGTTGGGAAAAGTTTGTGAGTGTCTAAGTTGGTGTGTAAAGGAAAATATGAGTTGTAGGTTGAACCAGAAAAACTTAGCAAAATTTGAATTTTTTGAGCCCGAAGAACAGAAATGAGAGTTTGTGAGTCTCTGATGGTAGGTTTATGTGATGGTAATACTGGGAGAATGCAGCAGTATTTGTACGTGGGTGTGGGTTGCCAGTGGGTGAACCTACCAACCACTGATGTAATCAGTCTATGAACCACTGTGTAAATGTTTGAGACTTTGATCATACAACTTTGTGAGTGGATTGTAAACTCTTGAGGGAGGGACGGTATAGACGTGTGAGTCGCCGTTTCAATTTCCAAGCCACTGGTGTTGTGAGTAAGCAAATGAGTAAGCGCTCAGGATATTCATTTTATGAGACTGTGAGCCAGCGTGTAAATATACGAGGAAGTAGTTGTGTTATGAGTTTGTGAGAAGGTTTTGTAAATGTGCGAGATTATGGTGTTATAGGTTATTGAGTCGCTTTGTACGTTTCCTATGACGCTGTGAGCGTCTGAGCCAATTGTAAAATAGTGTGTTGATGTTCTGAGTTTGTGAGCCGTAATTTCTTCTCGTTAGCTGTGATGGCAAGCACTGCTACAGTGATAAGCTGGGCACAGCTACAATGATAGCAGGGCACTACTACAGTGATGGCAGGGCACTGCTACAGTGATGGCAGGGCACCGCTACAGTGATGGCAAGGCACCGCTACAGTGATAGCAGAGCACTGCTACAGTGATGGCAAGGCAGTGCTACAGTGTGAGTTAAATGCATATGTTAGACAGTATGTGAGCTTGTTAGCTACAGTGGCAGGAACTGACGTATTATGAGCATGCGAGTTTGTGAGTTGGTAGCGTGTGGTAAGGGCGAGGTGGTGTTTACGAATACAGCGATTGGTTTAGTAATCTGCTGAACGAGCCAGTATCTTACGGTATACCACGAACTGTTGTGTGAGTTCGTGAGTGAACACACGAACCAAAAAGTTAGAATGAGAGCCTTTGAATTGAATGTATTAACCTGATAATGGGATTTTGAGCATATGAGCACAGGATTAACGAGGGGGCCGTAATGATAGTTTCATAGTATGTTAACTTGAAATCCTTTTATTCCCAGCAGCAAAATATGAGCTTGTGTGTAAGTGCACGAACCTCACAGCCAGGTTGTGAGTTTGTAAGTGCACGAACCTCATAGTCAGGTTGTGAGCTTGTGAGTAAGTGCACGAACCTCAAGGCCAGATTGTGAGCTTGTGAGTAAGTGCACGAACCTCATAGCCAGGTTGTGAGCTTGTGAGTAAGTGCACGAGCCTCATAGCCAGGTTGTGAGCTTGTGAGTAAGTGCACAAACCTAATAACCAGGTTGCGAGCTTGTTAGTAAGAGTACGAACCTCATAGCAAAGTTGTGAGCTCGTGAGTAAGCTTATGAAAGCTTGTATGTGAGTGTACTAGCCAGAGATCTCCAGTGTGAGGTTTTGAGTGGTCGTATGACTGTGAGAAAGAGAGTTAGTTTGTGAGTAATGATGTTATCCTGCATGGCAGCATGTGCACTTGTGAGTGGCCTTGATAACCACAGAGTCAAAATATGAGTCTGCGAGTCTGCGTGTTAGCTGGGAACTTTGTGAACTTGAAAGTCAGCGAGTTGGCGTATGAATTTGTAGTAAATAAGCTTTTGAGTAAGCTTATTAACCTGGGAAGAAGTATATGACCTTAGAAGTAAGCTTAATGATTTGATAAGCTATAGTTAAGCTCATACGTAAACTTGAGGGGTTGGTTATTAGTATGATCTTGTGCGAGGCTTGATGTGAAGTTATTAGCGAGGCTAGATGTGAGGTTGTGCGGATGGCTGGAGCTGAGATTTTGAGGGTTGATGGAGCCGAGGTTGTGAGGGAGGCCGTGAGTGAGGTTGTCTGGATGGCTGGATTTGAGGTTGCAAGGGAGGCTGGAAGTGAGGCAGAGAAGGGGGGCGTCTGTGAGGATGAGGGAAGCTGGCAGCGAAGTGGATGAAGATGTGAGGGAGGTTGGAAAAAGAGATTGGTTTTGTGGATGGAAATGGAGGCTGGTTGTGAGGTTTGCCTGAAGTTTACTTTGCGTGGACTTTGGAGGTCTTAATCCCCTCCCCCCAAAGCCCGGGTAAATCACAACACCTACTTATCCGCTGGGTTGAGACGTTGGTCGACCAGGCTGTTGAAAGCCGCGGCCCGCAGGCCCATCTAGCCACCACAGGCTGAATGGTCTAAGACACTAGTAAATACTAACCCATGGTCTTCTTAGATTACTGTCCCGTGTAGCCCATACTGCTTCTGATGTCCGTATCTTGGGCCTCAGATGGTCAAGGTATTTAATTTGTGCTTATCATACCATTTGATTTAGGGCTCATATTTCAGAGCCTTCTGTGTCTGTTGCGTCGGCAGGGAAATTTTTTTTGAGCGTTAGTTGAGGATCCTGCCTTACAGGATTTTTCAGGTAAGAGTAGTAAGAGCCTTGAAATGCGTCATCATTGGTTTTCCTCTCTTAACTTGAAGGTTCGCAAGATCAATCCTACCAAGTTTTTGGAAGATTCAACTGTTGCCTTCTTTTGTTCGCTGAAGATGAGTTGTCAGACACTGTAACTCCGAGGTCTTTCAACACTCTAGAATTGTGCAGTGTGTCCGTACGGTATTCTGTATTGCTTTTCATCTCTCCATTCTCCCCATGACATAGGAGCTGGAACAAAGGCATGTTGTTTTTTGGTTGCTCAGTGAAAGAGGAGACTTACTCACCTATTCCAGTCTCGTCTGTGAAAGATGATACAGAACGTCAGACGCAAGACTGTGGAACAGGAGGGGTGCAAGTGCAGCTTCCTTGGGGAATGAACTTTGTCCCGTATAGGCCTGGACGTCGCCTGTTTTTCATCAACGTACTATGGTCTGTTCGTTGAGAAACTGTATATCCATCTTCCAGTTGGGCTGGTTGTTCTTATCTTTCTCATTCTGTGTGCAATAACACCGCGATCCCAATCATCAGACACGTTTGGCAAGGCCTGTATATATCACATCAGCATCTTGCTTGTCCTCCAATGCATCTATAATCTAGTCGTGATGGTCGAGCAACTGAGATAAAGGGAAGATCTTCCTGCCCTGCTTCCAAGTTGTCCTACGGTGTGTAGATTATTCGATTCCAAAAAAGTTAGTCACTCAGTATCTCAGGACTGAAAAATTCTGATAATGTGTTAAGTCCTTACTACGTTTGGTAGTTTTTTGGAATTTCTCTGCTACCTCCTTCGTAGACTGATGCAATGGGAGTCAGTTTCACTTTCTTCAAGGGATATTTAGTGTTTGTGCCAGAGTTGTTTTTACATGCCTTATAAAGACAAGAGTTCCGGGAGTCTGGTCCTGAGGCAGGGTTGTTGTGCTTTGTCTCGATGTCCCTATCGAAGTCCTGTGGCGGAGTGGTGGGGTCTGCAGCGTAACACTGGGAGTCTTCTGTTCAGGAGGAAGCCAATTGGTTTGTTGATCTTAGAGGTGGTTTTTGGCTCATTCAACACTGATTCATATTGCTTCTGTAGCGCCTCCTCTCCAGGTTTCCGCTCTCATCCCTCTTTAGTGGATTAATGGGGTTCGAAGTCTCTGAAATGTGGTTTGCATTTCAGTAAAAGTATTTAAGGGTTTATCTTTTTCCTGTGTCTTTTGCGACATTCTAAGTCAAGGTCTATGGTCGGCATTTGGTTCGACAGATTTGCGTCTCGTCTGCTGGGGAGAGTCAGGGGCTCCTGTAGAAGGCCTGGAGGTCGTTCCTGTCTGCTGTGTAGGGATCGTGTTTACTTTTTTTTCGTGTTGAAGGCTCCAATCACGGACAAAAGTCCACATCAAGGCCGGGCCCCAATTGAAATATAGAGAGAATTGAGAAAAGGGGAAAAAAGCCAGGGGAAGTATTTACAAATTTTTGAGAGAGTGAAAAACCTGTCTCTTGTTTTAATCTCGACCTTTTGGGTCTTGTCATTAGCACATGTCTTGCATGTATGGAGGCTTGTGTGGTCATACACTTTACACACTCCTCTGATGAGGAAGGCTTAATGCGAGGTTGTGAGTGTAGGCTGGATGTGAGGCTGTGAGTTGAGGCTGGGTGTGAGGTTGTGAGTGGAGGCTGGATGAGAGGTTGTGAGTAGAGGGTGGATGAGGGGTTGTGAGTAGAGGGTGGATGAGAGGTTGTGAGTGGAGACTGGATGAGAGGTTGTAAGTGGAGTCTGGATGAGAGGTTGTGAGAGGTGGCTTTAGGAGAAGCAGCAGCAGCAGCGGGAGAGCTTCCATGACAACGGCGAGGCTGGCCGCGCCGGGAAGGTCAGGGGTCACCTGCTCCCAACACACACACACACACACAAACAGGCCAGGGAGGGAGAAAGAGAGAGAGAGAGAGAGAGAGAGAGAGAGAGAGAGAGAGAGAATAAATAAAAAACACGGGAAATACAAAAGGGGCATTGTGTTCGAAAGAGAGTACTTGTGTGTAGACAGTAAGATGAAGGGCAGAGATGAGCGAATCATGGGAAGACAGAGAGAGAACGTCTGACTGTACGAAAAGGATTGACAGGAGACAGAACTGGAGGAGGAAAGGTACAGACAGATATGTGGTGAATACATAAGGCAATGTAGAGCATGTTGTGTGAGGCGGTGCTGATAAAGGTGGTATTAATGACAGCAACAGTAATAATGATAGTATTAATTTATAAATAAATAAGTGAATAAATGAATAAATAAATAATGTAATTTTGTTTAAATAAATTCTGTCAGAGGCTGAAAATATACGGAGAAAATACATGTTAAAGACGGTGAGGCAACAGGGAGGATGGAAGGGGCAAGACAGCGTCCCTCCACAAGCATAAGGATGAGAGTTGTCTGGCGACGGGCGTTTACTGTGGTGGGGACGGGGGTGTTCTTACGGTAGATTGTGCGGCCACGGTGGGGCTCATGTGGTTGTAGTGAAGCTCCAGGACGGATGATCTATGATGGCAGGAGGTAACGGTGGTGAGAGTGGTGCTGTGCCTTCTTCCCGAACTGTCGAATGAGGATGAGGCGATTGTTAGGGTGACTGGAGTTAACCAAAGTATCTAACACCTCTTGAAAGTTGCCGTAAGAAGGATCTAGGATGATCTTACGAGGAGTTTAATGCACTCCTTCTAGTGTCCCTGTTGTATGGTGGGTAAAGAGGAAGATCAGATTAGGGAGGCAAATATGAGCTTGGAAGAATGAAAGTAGTGGGGATTTCCTGAAGTCAGGTGGAGCGAGTCCGGGTGTCTCGGGTCGACGAAGAATGTAGAGACGATAGCTGGATGATTGTGGTGATGGTGCTGACATAGGACCTCTAATTTAGTTTATCTTTTAAAGCGAGTCTGAGAAATTGAACAACTGGATGGAAATGGGGGCCTAGTGGGGCAAGATGGACGAGGGAAGTCTCTGCAAGTGTGGCTGATGTGCAAGACTTCTGCCTTGGTTCTTCGTGACGATGTTGGCTATGGTCCAGCTATGGAGGCCGTTGATGTTCTTCAGGAGGTCGATCTACTCAGAAGACCTATTGTCACGGTCGACATACTCTCCATCATTTAGGTGCATCCGTCTGAGCAGAAAGCGCGAGGTGCCATATATGTGGCCTGTGGGACAGAGATATGACAGTAAGGTGGAAAGGAATCGCGGAAGTGTACAGCCTGAAGACGGGCACTCAGGAGGTCTGCACACTGTAGAATGAGACTTCATCGCAGTCCACTGGTGATGGCTTTGTTGATGATTGAGTTATGGTCCATTGGGCGGAAACGTTTGATGAAGTCACCGAAGGTGAGAGCCGCACTAGATTTGCGTTTTTCTAAGGTGCGTCAGTGGGATGCCAGCGAGGCAGTGGGTAATAAAGGCGTTCATCTCACCGAACTGCTGAGGTTCTATGAAACTTATAGCGTCTGCTTGAGTCAAATTAACAAAACCTTTCTCAGTTTAAGCCGGGGATTAGGGTGTTGGCTGTGGGGCATAACTTACTGGGAGACTGTGGGCTTGTTGGCTTAAGTACTGGGGATTCTAATTCAGTGTTCCAATTAGTAGGACTTGTGACTGCTACAAAGTGGTGTTGATGCAAGAGACTGGTTTGGCTGGCTTACTGGAGAATTCCTTCCACAGTACCATAGGTAAAGAAGTAGGTGTGTAGTGGGGAACTTCACGATCAGGCTGTGTTGACTGTCTGGGGAGGTTAGATTCTTAACACTGATCATGGGGTTGCTGGGGCTGGAAGGCAGGAAAGGATGCAGGTCATGTGAAGGTCGGGGAGTGTCTGGCAGATGGTGGCAAAGTGGTCGTTAATAAGTTGGGCTGATGCTTCCCTGGACAGGCGATTGACGGGGAGAAGAGAAGGGGGGAAGGAGAGTCTGTCTGCTCAGGCCGCTCATCCTTCGTTCCCCGTACCAATGACTGGTTTCTGACCGTCTGAAATGTTGCAGTTTGTCGGGATGATAAGATTCCTTTACTTACGTGATTCATGTCTGGCGTATTCGTCTCTTTCGGAAGGCCTCATAGAGGTTAGTGTTGGGGTAAAAAGCATCTGCATTTCGTCTCTGGATGCAGGATGTGATCCAAGGTGCACTCCTGCAGGTTCCACAGGGAAGAAGCGATGATAGGCAGTCGTAATGATGCTGATGTAATTATTCCGTTTACCTGCGTCATCTGTGAGTAGCACTAAAGTCCAGGGAGACTTAACAATCCAGTGCCCTAAGTCAGTTAATGCAAAATCGGTAAACGACCTGTATATATGTCTTAATATCTGACCGCAGATGTTGGGTCGTAGTCCTGGCTGGTGGTCATAAAGCCGATATATGTGTTCCCTGCCGATAGGTGAGAGGCGGGGGTCATGACAGCATCTGGTGGGTCGGGGTCATCAGAACAGCTTTTCCTCCCCAGTTATCCCCTGAAGCCCAAACTCATCCTCCCGTTCTACCTCCCACTCCCCCTCTCCCTACAGCCCTACCCTCCTTACCCTGCCTGCCCTGCCCTGCCCCTCCCAGCTTTTCATCAGTAATCTCAGACGCGGGGAACTAAAGCCGGCCGATCCCCCAAGACGATCACTCTGTTGTGAGGGATGTGTCAGGTGCTGGCTCGCGCGGGGTAATGCGCCAGATCCTCACCTCACCTCGCCTCACTCATCAAGCACCTGCACAGAATGCGGAAAATCCTCCCCCGAATCATACTGCTGAGAGATTTTGCGGGAGATCCTGGACTGACTCATACTGGCGGGAGATTATGCTGGAGATCATTTCCTAATCATGGAGGGATAAAGATCATGCGGGAGATTCCCGGTTTACTGGTGCAGGGAGGGTATTAATGTGGAGCCCCGGCTTACGTGTTCATGGAGAGAATAGATAATGTAGGAGATCCACAGCTTTTTCCTGTATGGAGGAGATAATGTGGGGATGCTTACATGACCGTGGAGGGTAGGAGATAATGCGGGAGATCCTTGCGTGACTCATGGAGAATGGGAGATGATGTGAGAGATTCTTAGGTGACCCAAGGAGGTTAGCTGATGATGAGGGAGGTCCTTGGAGGGTGAAAAACAATGTTGGAAATCTCCGGTGGCCCGTGGAGGACAGTGCCTATTATCTCGTGGCAGACTAAACCTAACCTATCCACGGAACACTTCAACTAGAGGCTGGTGTACAGTTAGAGAGATCCAGATGGTTTTCATTGACTGATCTTCACTTGAACCTGACAGCCTTTTGTAGTTTTTCCTTCCCATGGAGAGAGTGAGCGCCTATTCGTCAGCTTGTGTCCAGATCATCCTTTCCAGCATTTTTCGGACCACGATAATTTATGATGACAGCCTGTAGTTTCGTGCAGTTTCGGTACCACCTTTCCTAAAGATGAGTACGACACGAACTCTCCTTGAGTCGTTAGGAAACCATCCCTAAGCCAGCGAGTTTCTAAAGATCTCATATGGTCTGGCAAGTGTTCCTGACACTACCATGACGGCCATGCACCTTGTTCGGATCTCGGTGACATCCTGAGCCTGTAGTGCCTACTGGTCCCAGTTAAGTAGCGTTGTGGGTAGCGTGTTCTGAACCATAAAGGCAGCACTTTGTAACCCAGACATTCAGCTCCTTGCATGTGTCATTCTCTTTTTACTAGCTCTTCCTTTCGAGACTTTCGCTAATTACCTCTTCCTAGACTGACAGTTTGTGACTAATGAATTCTTGGAACAGTGTCTGGCTCTCGTTCGCCGCGTCCACAATGTTTTTCTTACGTCATCTCTTCTGTCATTGTTTAAACTGCAACTCGTTCCTCGTTTTCTCAAACATTTACAAGGTAACGTAGTCCCACCTAGAATGATGGAGGCCGAACAGACGACAGAGGTTGTTGGACTTGTGGCGAGAAGGAGCACAGTACACATGTGATGGTGCAGCGCTGCAGGGGACCTTTGTGGTGTGGGGGTTAGCATTCCTGACCGTGACCCCTCGCGGGCACCCCGGGGGCATAGGTTCGTATCTTGGTTGCGGCAATCTATCCACAGGTAGAACCGGCTGTTCATCCTCCCTTAGGGGTTGGTTGATAAACTAAGGACGTGACTTAGTCTTAGGTATATGCCTGTGTAGCGTTGATGAGACAGTCTGAATTAGGGCATTCAGTTATCCGTACCGTCTCAGCTGACGTAATAAAACCAAATGCCTGTGAGTACTGTGGACGGAGTTTTTCTCCAACAGTGTAGGTAGCTATCATAACAGGAGTACAGGGACAGAATGAGAGAGAAATGGACACGTGAAGTGTGTCTTAACCCTACTGCTGTCGTCATGGTCAACGGCGGAGGGACAGACGTGAGAGGTTGGCAGTTATGTGTGTATACGTGATCATCTGTTGCGACACTGGTGGCGGTGGCGACGGCCGGCCACCTGGACACACGCGCCACCTGTCTGCGGTCTCTGATACTACGGTCCTCCCTCATACTCATGGATTACTTTGATAGAATTCAGTGTGGTGGTTACTTTGACGGACTTCGGTGTAGGAAGGAGGGGTCACTTTGACAGAGTTCGGTGTGGGAGGGGGATTACTTTGACGGAATTCGATGTAGGAGGGAGATTACTTTGACAGAGTTCGGTGTAGAACTACGTTGACGGAGTTGAACGTGGGATTATTTTCACAGTTCAGTGATGCATTACTCTGCTAAAGCGGAGGTTTAATCTGATGAAGTTTACTTTAAGTTTACACTGAAGGACGCGTGTTGAGGAGCGTATTGGTACAAGTATTATAGGCTGTAATTTCTCTGACACTTCGTATGGGAAAGTCCTTTGTAGGATTTCATTATCGAATAACTAAGAGAGACTGATTAAATATGATACTGATTTGAGTTGACAAGGCTTATGGTTAGGAGCATCGATGGTGGTGACTTGATGTCTCGCTTTAAAGAGCGGTTGTGTGTTGTGTTGTCTTCGCTTTGACGATGAAATTTACATCATAAGAACTTTGATGCTTTTCTTTGTTGGCTTGTATTCCAGCATCTTGTGATGGTCTGTGGCCCGAGCCTGTGGTAGCCAGGCGGGGCCCGTGCCTCCACCTCAAGACGTCCGTATTGACTCCTGACGTCTTAATTAGGATGTTGCTATTGTTTCGCGAGTCATGCCGGTGAAAATGGTGGTTTTTGTTGGCCCGGGAGCGGCGCGCATGGATGAACCAGTCAAAAGACCATGTTTTTCTTCAATAGCAGACGACAGCAGATGCCTCGCAGGAGCAGCTTTTTACAGCAGGCTGTGATCGCAGCGGGGGAGGGGGAGGCTGTGGCATTGTTGATTAGGAGGAAGCTGTCCAGAAGGCTGTACATTTGGTTGCGGCTGAATCAGACGCATGCGTCCGTGATCGATGTTGTGATGAGGTCGTGTTTTGTCGTACGATGACCCTAGTCAAGTGGGGCAGTACAACGACTCTTATGAACAGGTAGCAGTGTTGTCAGGGGCAGTATAACGACGCATATAATCAGGCTGTAGTGTTGTCAAGGGAATTACGCAGATGGGCTCTGGTCGGATTTCTGAGCAAATCTTCGTGAAGAAACAACAGTTGAACATTGGAAATGAACACACACACACACACACACACAGTAGTGGAGGTTGAAAATAGTGTGTCAAGCACCAGTGGGTGAGAGTGATCAAGTGGTGGTCAGGTTAGGCTATATGTTGACGAAGGGGATGGTGTCACGGCTGAAGGCACTGGGCATATCAAAGGGATTCCACATAGTTGTGGGAACGTTAAGGAAATCTGGAAATTCTCAAATATCATAAACTGGGAAGACACATTGTGAACAGAGATGATGGTGAGCCTAGTATATGAAAGATTTTTAGATTATATCAATAATATGATACATGAATCCCTTGATACAGGCCACGTGATATTGTTATAGGCATTAAGGAAAGGTTTAGTGGAGGTGAAGGAGAGAGCCTCGTTGTGGAGAAGCTATAGAAGTTGGCCCACTATAACTGGCTTATGGGGGGGGAGAGATTAGCTGGGATTAATTATGTAAAGATTAAGAGGCAGGAGGAGAGAAGGGGTGAGGGATGACCCGTGTAATTAAGGCTAAGGATAATACGAAAATGTTTCATAATTTTATCCGGAACTAGTTGGACGTGTTGCCGGTACGGACGACCTGATGATGATGGGAAAATGTTAGAGGAAGGGGAGGAGATAAGTGGAGTAATGATTTATAAATCTCATTCTCAGTTCGACGGACGAGGATGCATAACCCCTAGAGGTGTATATGGCAGTCCTAGCGGACGAGGGTTGGATGATGTGGTTGTCAGTAAAGCGGATATTATCGACGATTTAATCCTCAGGACGAGATGAAACACATCCCATGTGCAGTAAGGGGTGTGTGCGACGGAGTTTGGTCAGCCTTGAGATGTCAGATTTTTCAGTAGTGGATAGGAAGTTAGGCGCAGGGGGAAGGGGGGGGGAGGTCGGCCCAAGGGACTGGAGATGTACAGATATTGTTCCAACGTACAGGAAGTTAGATGGACGTGATCCTCTGAACTATAAACCACTGTCACAAAGATAATATGAAAGATATTGCTTTTCTATATTTTTTCGGCCTGGAAAATTTATGGATGGGAGATTTGTGGGATAGATTTAGATGAGTTACACAAGTAACATTGTGAAGGATGAGTGGAGGAGAAAAGAGTAATATCAGCTGGGAGCGGGAAGAATGGATCTGAAGATAGATATCTAAGTGCAAGAGTAAAGACAGCACTCATCGGGTGGATGGCGTTCGCCCCGGTGGGAGGTGACTAGTGGAGGGCGACAAGGGTCAGCCTTGGGACCTGTGTTCGTGGATCATGATAATGACTTACCATATGAAGTGAGATCACCTGTGGCAGGAATTGGCGATGTAAAGGATCGTGGAACGTTGCGGGTGGATCTGCAGTTGTACTGGCAGCTGGATAGGGTATCAGAATGGCGGAGGATAGCCAGAGTAGGCGTCATGTTTTGGGGATAGGGGTTAGGACGACCCCGCTGGAAGTATAAGTTAGCTAGGGAGAAGATGGAGGAATCAGACTGTAATAAAGACTTAGGTATATTGATGCAGATCACGTATCATTCTGTGAATCACAATGGGGAACATATTTAAGCGACCAGTGCATTACTAGTGACCATAAGAACGACACTGAGGTTCATACATGGACATACTTATGATGGAGAGAGTACATATTGCGTACTAGACCTAACCTTGAATAACATTTTCTCTGTGGAGCCCCTTTACGAAGAGGCGCTTTAGACAAGACAGAGTACAGAAATTAGCAACTAGAATGGGTCTTTAGTAGCCGTGACTGGGTTTTGAAGAGAGGATGAAATTATTTAAGAGGTTATCCACAGAAGAATTAATTTTTCAAGAGCTGAATTGTAGGGAACGAGAGATCATAACTGGCTGTTGTAATACAATACGTCAGAATATCGTGTACGTAAGAATATTAATATCTTCAGAACGTCAATATATGTGTTTGAGAGGCGAGACATTAGGAGTAATCGCTCACTTCTCTTAGGGCAAATAGGTAATAGAAAACGCATGCACACAAATACAGATCTGATGCAGTATTACATTACTACACTTGTCAAGCAGGGAGTTGTGTGTGTGTGTGTGTGTGTGTGTGTGTGTGTGAGTGTGTGTGTGTGTGTGTATGTATGTATGTGTGTGTGTGTGTGTGTATGTGAGTGTGTGTGTGTGTGTGTGTGTGTGTGTGTGTGTGTGTGAGTGAGTGTGAGTGTGTGTATGTGAATGTGTGTGTGTGTGTGTGTGTGTGTGTGTGTGTGTGAGTGAGTGTGAGTGTGTATATGTGAATGTGTGTGTGTGTGTGTGTGTGTGAAGATAGGTAAGTTCCAGTATGAAGGTGTTGCCTCAGTGTACGGGGACATATTCTGGCTGGAACTGATGAAAATCTGAGCGCCCTCCGCCTTCCTCCGCCAGGGACATGTTGAGACCATTTGCAGACCTCCCAGCCCGGGCCACCGCGATTTCAGCTTCATCAGGTTTTATTGCAACTGCAGCACCGACGTTTGCTTAGGCCTCCTGCAGGCTCTGTGCGTCGTCCTCTATTGCATGTTTTACAAGATCTTGCTTCTTTTCGTCCCTCCACGAAATGATGGGTAGGATGTCGTCCTTCACTGAATAATTTACAAATATTCCTTCACATCGCCCCGCCACTGAAAGCTGTACAGGATATTCCCTCATGCCGTCCCCCGCTGACCACTGTACAGGACGTTTCCTCAAGTCGTCCGCCACTAAATATTGTATTGGGTGTTCCTTCCTTCCTATCGCCCGCCACTGAACACAGTGCCTGGCGCTGTCCTGTGGACGGTGTTTGTTCGGCCTGGTCTTAATTCGGGAAAACTGCAAAGGATTCGCGAGTTATGTTAATTAGTTCGTGTTGGTTTGGCTGTGCGCCAGAGGAGGGAGCGGGAGGGGCAGGCGGTGTGATGCGGGTGAGTGTATGTACTGACCCCGGCCACGGCCCTGCCGGCCAACCGCGCCTGACGGGGTGTCTGTGTTTGACCTCTTGACCACCAGAGAACGACACTTGAATACGACGCTACGACCCTCAGGGATGATGACCTGACCTTAGAGGATCAAGTTAGGGACCAGGTCATCGTACTTAAGGGTCGTACCGTCGTGCTTGATTGTGTCTGTACTTAGTCTTTGAATATGTAGCTAATGGCGCCTCTTGAGAGGCCTTGTGTGTCTGACAAGTAAATCTTACTAGAGGATGGCCAACTAGAGCGGTTAACTTGGCGTTATAAGCTCCTCATCTGGTTAATAATGTCCTCATCCTTAAACCCGTAACATACGAGATGCTCTGACAGCCATTAGTTCCGCCTTGCTCCGCCATCGTGGTTGGGTCGAGTTAATGCGGTGCATTGTGTGTGTCATCACTCACCTTAACGGCCGTGAGACACACTGTGGCCGGGCCAGGCCCTCAACTGCTGGCTGCGGGGGACACATGGCCCTGAGGGATGGTGCAAGTTGAGCATCTCTTGATCAAGTTGGTGGGTCAGGAGGCGGGAAGCCCCGGGCCCCTCATCTGCCTCAGCCTGATTCTACCTTAGTCACGATGACGCTGCAGATGTGTTCCTTCACCCCCCCAAAAAAATGTAATTACTTGTGTTAATGATAGACTTGATGACTGTGTAGCGGTAATATTAAAAGCTGAGCGAGGAGTACGATGATTTATTATATCTTTACGACGTGTTCCGAACCATCTATCTGGTATGTGAATATCGTATTTCATGGGAGTAATGCTATACCCAATTATCCCCGACTTAGAAATACGGCAATTCTTCTGGCTTCCGTAATGGTTAGATTATCGGAAAGTAACTCGTCTTTCCTGAAATATCCTGCGCCATATTGCCTCGTGATAAAGGGCGTTGCTCGTCCGTAAAGAAATTGTTCTACTGGAAGGGATGGACACCGTACATGTAGCAAAGGAGAAGACCATGGTTAGTGGACAGTGGCGCTGCCTGTCTCTCTCCACAGACCATCTCTCTAAACCTGAAGGAGTTACGTGCATGCATAGCCACACGCCCTTTGAGCACAACAGTACGACTCGAGGGCGTGATGGCCACGCCTGTGACCCGAGCCAGGCTCAGTGTATCGTGCATAGCACACAGCGAGGCATCATCTCCTTAGGTACAGTGATTGTGGACTTGAGGCATACATAGAGGGGACAGCACTGAAGTCTAAGCTCATTCTACACACACACACCCGCTCCTGGCCTCTACTTGCAGTTCCTTGCCGTGGTATTCCTCAGGTCACAGCCGGCAGAGTGTGTGTTCCCTTGGAGGAGAGGACGTGGGTATGCTGAGTGTGCCCCGTCCTGGGACGAGGGCCATGTTTTGACACGTCGTCTGGAAGGCGTGGACGGCTGGAGGAAGAAGATTGGCAGTCTCGTCGGACGAACGAAACCTCAGGTGTACCGGGCGAGGAATCCCGCAGGTGAGGACAACGCGTAAACAGAAAAAAAAAGAAGAGGCCTCATAGAATCATACAGAAATAAGCTGGAAAAAAAAAGATACATTGGCAGGGAGAGAAAAAGAGAGAGAGAGAGAGAGAGAGACTTGAACAAACAGGTTGGAAGAAGCGAGATAAAGAACTGCCGAGGAAAATGGCTGAATACATAAACCCTGACGTCATGTGCAGATGGAAGAGGGACTTATCCCAGTAATTACTGGCGGAGCCGCCTTTGTAGCCGACCTTATTAACAGTTTGGCCAGCCCTCGACGCACGCCGTCCTGGCCTCCACTCCTCGGGGATGTAAGGATTAATTCCCTGCGGCAGCCCGATCAGGGGACTCTCGAGACTAATGTGGGATGTATCCTTCTTGCCTCCATCACGACACCCGGATGCTCTCAACAAAGGAATGAGGACAGGTGCTGCGCTGATGGATGAGGATATAGAGACTGTGAGGACAGGTGCTGGGCTGATGGATGAGGACATAGAGACTGTGAGGACAGGTGCTGGGTTGATGAATGAGGATATAGAGACAGTGAGGACAGGTGCTGGGTTGATAGATGAGGATATAGACACTGTGAGGACAGGTGCGGGGGTAATGGATGAGGATATAGAGACTGTGAGGACAGGTGCTGGGGTGATGGATGAGGATATATAGACTGTGAGGACAGGTGCTGGGATGATGTATGAGGATATAGAAACTGTGAGGACAGGTGTAGGGGTGATAGGTGAGGATATAGAGACTATAAGGAGAGGTGCTGTGGTGATGGATGGGGATATAGAGACTGTGAGGACAGGTGCTGGGTCTGATGGATGAGGATATAGAGATTGTGAGGACAGGTGCAGGGGTGATGGATGAGGATATATAGACTGTGAGGATAAGTGCTGGGGTGGTGATGGATGAGGATATAGAGACTGTGAGGACAGGTTCTGGGGTGATAGGTGAGGATATAGAGACTATGAGGACAGGTGCTGTGGTAATGGATGAGGGTATAGAGACTGTGAGGACAGGTGTTGGGTCTGATGGATGAGGATATAGAGACTGTGAGGACAGGTGCTAGGGTGATGGATGAGGATATAGAGACTGTGAGGAGAGGTGTTGGGGAATTGCATGGGGATATAGAGACTGTGAGAACAGGTGCTGGGGTGATGGATGAGGATACAGAGACTATAAGGAGAGTGGTTGGGTAATGGATGATGATATGGAGACTTTGAGGACAGGTTCTAGGGTGATGGATGAGGATATAGAGACTGTGAGAACAGGTGCTGAGGTGATGGATGAGGATATAGAGACTGTAAGGACAGGTCCTGGGCTGATGGATGAGGATATAGAGACAGTGAGGACAGGAGCTGGGGTGATGGATGAGGATACAGAGACTGTGAGAACAGGTGCTGGGATGGTGATGGATGAGGATATGGAGACTGTGAGGACAGGTGCTGGGTCTGATGGATGAGGATATAGAGATTGTGAGGATAGGTGCAGGGGTAATGGATGAGGATATATAGACTGTGAGGATAGTTGCTGGGGTGGTGATGGATGAGGATATGGAGACTGTGAGAACAGGTGCTGGGTCTGATGTATGAGGATATAGAAACATTGAGGACAGGTACTGGGGTGATAGGTGAGGATATAGAGACTATGAGGACAGGTGCTGTGGTGATGGATGAGGGTATAGAGACTATGAGGACAGGTGCTGTGGTGATGGATGGAGATATAGAGACTGTGAGGACAGGTGCTGGGTCTGATGGATGAGGATATAGAGACTGTGAGGACAGGTGCTGGGTCTGATGGATGAGGATATAGAGATTGTGAGGACAGGTGCTGGGGCGATGGATGAGGATATAGAGATTGTGAGGACAAGTGCTGGGGTGATGGATGGAGATATAGAGACTGTGAGGACAGGTACTGCGGTGATGGATGAGGATACAGAGACTGTGAGGACAGGTGTTGATATAATGGATGGGGATATAGACATTGTGAGGACAGATGTTGGGTCTGATGGATGGGGATATGGAGAATGTGAGGACAGGTGCCGGGGGCGATGGATGAAGATATAGAGACTGTGAGGACAGGTGCTGGGGTGATGGATGGGGATATAGAGACTGTGAGGACAGGTGCTGGGTCTGATGGGTGAGGATATAGAGACCGTGAGGATAGGTGCTGGGGTAATGATGAGGATATAGAGACTGTGAGGACAGGTGCTGGGTTGATGGATGAGGATATAGACACTGAGGACAGGTGCAGGGGAGATGGATGAGGATATATAGACTGTGAGGACAGGTGCTGGGCTGGTGATGGATGAGGATATGGAGACTGAGGATAGGTGCTGGGGTGATGGATGAGGATATGGAAACTATGAGGACAGGTGCTGTGGTGATGGATGAGGGTATAGAGACTGTGAGGACAGGTGCTGGGCTGATAGATGACGATATAGAGACTGTGAGGACAGGTGCTGGGTCTGATGGATGAGGATATGGAGACTGTGAGGACAGGTGCTGGGGTGATGGATGAGGATAAAGAGACTGTGAGGACAGGTGCTGTGATAATGGATGAGGATATAGAGACTATGAGGACAGATGCTGGGGTGATAAATGGGGATATAGAGACTGTGAGGACAGGTGCTGGGGTGATGGATGAGGATATAGAGACTATGAGGAGAGGTGGTTGGGTAATGGATGGTGATATGGAGACTGTGAGGACAAGTGCTGGGGTGATGGATTAGGATATAGAGACTGTGAGAACAGGTGCTGGGGTGATGGATGAGGATATAGAGACTGTATGGACAGGTGCTGTGGTGATGGATGAGGGTATAGAGACTATGAGGACAGGTGCTGGGGTGATGGATGGGGATATAGATACTGTGAGGACAGGTGCTGGGCCTGATGGATGAGGATATAGAGAATGTGAGGACAGGTGCTGGGGTAATGGATGAGGATAAAGAGACTGTGAGGACAGGTGCTGTGATAATGGATGAGGATATAGAGACTGAGGACAGAAGCTGGGGTGATAAATGGGGATATAGAGAATGTGAGGACAGGTGCTAGGGTAATGGGTGAGGATATAGAGACTGTGAGGGCAGGTGCTGGGGTGATGGATGAGGGTATAGAGACTGTGGGGACAGGTGCTGGGGTAATGGTTGAGGATATAGAGCCTGTGAAGACAGGTGCTGGGGTAATGGATGAGGATATAGAGAATGAGAGGACAGGTGCTGGGGTAATGGATGAGGATGTAGAGATTGTGAGGGCAGGTGTTGGGGTGATGGATTAGGATATAGAGATTGTGAGGACAGGTTCTGGGGTTATAGATGAGGATATAGAGACTGTGAGGACAGGTGCTGGGGTAATGGATGAGGATATAGAGACTGTGAGGACAGGTGCTGGGTCTGATGGATGAGGATATAGAGAGTGTGAGGACAGGTGCTGGGGTGATGGAGAGTCATATGTTGGGGAGAGCGGTGGAGGATCAAAGGTTGTGAACAATGGCGGAGAGTCATGGGTTGGGAGAGTGGTGGAGAATTA
>JAYMFT010363103.1:0-22657 GCA_038088735.1 Panulirus argus
ATATATATATATATATATATATATATATATATATATATATATATATATATATATATATATATATATATCATTCCCCATGGGGGTTAGCATGGTAGGTAAAGTGAGTTTGTAGTGCCACTCCTTAAAAGAAAAACTTTTTATCCTTCCTTCTCCCCTTAAGGTTTATTTAAGGAACATTGATTTTAGGAAGAAGAATTAACAATACCTACTTTCTTGAATACATTTTGTAATTTCTGTCTGTTGAAAATACCTCTCACTTTTGGCTATCCCTGATAATGAATGTGTTGCTACCATAGGTATTCTTTTTTCTTTCTCTTCCTCTTCTGTTTTCAGTGAATGAATAATTTCATCATATTTGGTTTCTTAAATAGATTTTGATTTTTTTTTTTTCCTGCTGAAAAGAGTATTTACTGAATGTGTTGATGCTCAGAATTACTTCCAGCACCCTCACCCTTGGTCTTCACTGGTGGTTGACAAACTCAAAAGTGCCTGATACTGATATATTTTGTTTTCAGTATAGGCCCACAGGTTTCAGATTTATACACTAAAAGGCTTTACTTTTCTTTTGCTTTTTTCTCAAAGAACTCTGCATAATTGTTTTGATAAAAGACTAGTTTAAATGTGCAGTGGCTTTAGTTTTAATTTTCTTTGTGTAAACATCTTTGTAAACTTCTTTGTGTAAATTTTATGGGCTGATTGCTGTGTTTCCACTTGAAGTAATTCTTCAGAGTTTCAATTTCTTTTACAAGTATGTCCACTTCCTTTTGTCACTTATTAATTTAACAGAATATGAATGTTCTTGTGCACAAGACCTCCAGGCTTAGAGTGAGTGTATTGTCCCATGACTGCAAGTTTTCAGAATAAACCTAATTCAGTTAGAGTCATTTCACGACACATCTGCATGCTACAACCAAGTTAAACATATTTGAACGCCACAAAGTCTTATTTCTGTACACTATGTAGCTGGGAAGGGGCAAGGAGTTTACATGCATGAGTCTTGTTGATACACTTGCATGCTAATTAGAGTTGCTTGTGATTTCTAGCATCTTCTTATTCCTCTGATCGGTAAAGAAATCTTTGATTTCTTTCAAATACAGGTGGGAATATTCATAACTTATGGTTTATGTGTTTAGGACTACTGATCAGTTTTATGCTTTATTATGTTTGATCAAAAGAGTTAACAAATGTTAATGCAGGCTGTGAAAGATCTTTGCTCACTTTCTAACAGCAGTCTTGCTTGTCGTTAAAGTTGCTCTTGACATACAGGAGAACTATGTTTGGAAAGTATTAGTGCCTTGAAGATCGTCTTCATTAGTTTTATGTGAACTGTTATATCTTGAAAATCCATAAAATCCAGCTTGCCATCTTTTTGGAAAAAGCAACTGTTGCTTTATAATGTTTGCTGAAGGTAAGTTATTTATTATTATTCCGGTTTTTCTACATCATTCATCCAAGATATGATGATGTTCAGTTCTGTTCAGTATTCTGAGTGAGAAGTCGAAACTTGGTCATTAGAAAGCATGTAATCATTGGCCAGCTGGAAGAATATATTATTTGGTTTTAGATTCTCCTGGTTTCCGACCAGTTGGAATCCACATTTATTCTGGTGTCAGCACCTAGGGTGATGTGAAACTTTTGTTTGAGTTTGTTTATGGCAGATACAGTATGAAAATTAGAAACAGTACTCTTCCCAGGAGTACTGACCTTTTTACATGGGAGGCATTGGGAATAGTCTGATTTACATAATACTGTGATCTGGTTGTTAAGATGTATATCAGTGTTACCTTTTTTCCAATTACATAGTCCTTTTTTTTTTTTTTTCCTTTGTGGCACTTGGTCACATTTGTCCAAAACTTTTGCAAAGTGCATGTTTATTACATCAGTATCTAGTATGACCTCCAGCACCTGTAATCATTGTGATCATGATACCAGCAGAGATGATTTTTTTTTCTGTTTACCTGAAACTATGTTGCCCTGTACTGTCTGGAGTATTTGATTGCATGAAATAGGTAGGCTTTTATTGTAGGATTCCTGAAATACTGTATGCGGATGTCTTTGTTATTAGTTGGTAGATTTTTGAACTGCTTTGCTTCCTCCTTTATGGAATGAGTTTATGGAAGTCAGTTTCAAACTTTCGGGGATTATGGTGGAGTTCAGACTTCCTTTCCACTGGAATCCAAAGGTGCAATATGCACAAAAAGAGAGAACATCGTAAACATCTGAGGCCCAAGACTCTTCAACACCTTGCCTGCTATCATTAGAAATGACAAATGGATGCACAGGAGTAAAGTTTAAGTGTGCTGGACAAGTTCTTGCCAAGTGTACCAAATCAGCCAGAGTATGGGGGCTGTGTGGGCCTGCAGGCTGTGCGTTCCAACAGCTTGGCCTACCATGTTAGTGTCGACATTGCTGTATGCATGTGATACTTGGGCCCAAAATGCAAGAGAACAGAAGGGAGTGGATGTGTGAAATGAAATGTTTGAGGACAGAATGTGGTGTGAGAAGTGATTGTGTAAAGAATGACAGTACAAGAAAGTGTTAAGTGGAGTATAATTGAGAAGGCACAGTATGCTGAAATGATTGGACATATGAACCCTTCATACCCACGATGCATCCACCATAATGGAGACAGGTAGAGTGCTGTAGGAACCTCATAGAGATAGAAGGGACTCTTGGGGCAGAAAGTAACTATACTTCAGAAATGAAGGGAGCAAGGGGGAGGGGGAGACCAAGAAGGAAACAGGAGGAGGGAATGAAAGAGGCTTTGATTTATTAGGGCCTAAGCATGCATGAAATAAGAATTTGAGTGAGGATTTTGAAGGGTGTAAATTTCTATCAGTGGGCCAAGTCATGGTGTATGATATGGTCAGGGAAGCCATGGAAAGGTCTGTGGGGCTGTTAGGGGTAGAAGACCCCCAAATACGTTACTAGGTATTCACCAGGTTAGGTTGTGGATAAGGGGTTCTGGTTCTGGTATATTATACATGATAACTAGAGTGTGTATGTGAACAAATGAGTATTTTTTTTCTTCTTTTTGGGGGTGACAGTACTTCGAATACAGGAAATGGCAGATAGGTAATAAAAAAAAAAACTTTTGACCTGTCCCTTATCTTTCCCCAATCCTGTCATCCATTATATTTTTCCTTTGCTATCTGTGTATCTTTGTATGTGCTTGAAAATGATATTGTTAGCTTTTGTCCTAAACTGTATAGAATGAACTCTATCCTTTAGTAGATTTTTGTTTAAGGAAGGTCCATATTTACCCTAGTTATTCTGATAGTGTCTCTTGCCTTTATTTTTTAAAATTCTTTCAGGTTTCATTTGAAGTATTTTTGCAATGCTGTTTTAATAATTTTACTTAATGATTCTTATTCTGTTCTTACATTCCTTCTGAAGATTATCATATATAAAACAGTTATTCCTTCTTCCTACTATCCCACCTGCCTCTCCTTCCTGTCTCCATTCTTCCTTTTTAGAGTAACCATTTTTGTTGTTTAGGATGGTGAAATATTCCAGAATTAAGACCACAAGTATATGTGTATTTTAAGGTTGATGCATAATTTATCTACCTAGATCATCATATGCTTTTATATCTTAGTATTTATCATTTTCTTCTTTGCCAGGTCAAATTTTGAGGCAACTCCCCCACCCATCTTGATTGACAATGGCCTTGCTGTCCTTGAAAATGACAAGATTGAGAGACACATTATGAAGAACATTCCTGGAGGCCACAATCTTTTCGTACAAGACAAAGATGTTGCCCAGCGAACAGAGAATGTGTATAGTGTAGGTTCCATTATGGTTTCATTTCTGTTAGAATGTTTGAAAGAGCTAGACCATAGTTGGTGAACCAACATATTCTGAAGAATACAAGTTATATATCTTATCGTATTGAGAAGACAAGAATCACTGTAGGATAATCATACGAATGCAGTATTGTTTTTTACTTGTTGTAACACCTAGAATAGATTAAACATAAGCTTTGGTTACCTGATATTTCATGAAAGTATCTCATTAAAGCACTTGCAATTAAAGAAAGTTTGTATTGGTCTCCTAGAATCTTGGATGGTAATTGCTTGTCACTCTGAATTTATTGTTCAGAGAATCTTATAAATAAAGTTTAAGTAGTCATGAGATTAGGAATCGAGGGTCATTTTGATAACTGAACATGCTCCGGGTTTATCCACAACAAAAGCTATTATAGGAATGGTGGGAATTGCAAGTGGATGTAAATGACATTCAGGAAAATAGTAGTATGTAAGAGATTAGTGCTAGAGGATGAATGTAGTGGAAAAAATGAATTACAGTCCCTTAATACCTCCACAGTTGTGCTTCTGTGAGTAATTGAGACTGGTTACATACAAACATTTGTTTGTTATTTCAGTAAGGTGTTCATGATGCCATTGTTTATTTGGAGGCATCTGCAACTTGTTGGAGGATTTTTCAAGGGCTTTTTAAAGTCAAGAAAGGACAAATTAATATGGGCTTTAAGATTTTGCTGTGAATTGGTTTTGAAGGATGTGATGTTGGCTTGAATTTTTCTGTATATATTGTGTTTGAATGATATCGTTGATGACTTTAGGTATTATTACTTTGATGCAAAGTTCTTGAATTTTCCTTACCAATTTCAGAAATTTAAGCTGATGTTGCTGAAGCGTGATGAAAGTTCCAAGAACATATTGTTGACCCACCTTCGCAAGATCAATGAACACCTTGGTGCAAGAGGGACCCGCTTCCTCACAGGGGACACCATGTGCTGCTTTGACTGTGAACTCATGCCAAAGCTGCAACATATTCGTGTGGCTGGTAAGTCTTAATTTTTAAGTCTGAGGCATTTAATAGTATTAGTTTTTCTTAGAGCAGGTACTTTATTATTGCCAAGGTTGTTGGCAAGAAATAAAGATTGATAAAGTATCATGATTACAATAACTTGAACTTGGTGTGAAATGTATTAAAAAGACAAATTGGGAAAGAAGGGGAGAAAGAATTCTACCTCCACATTCCATTCATGTCATAGAAGGAGACTAAAACGGGCGGTAGTGGGGACTGGAAACCCTCCCCTTTTTGTATTTTAATATCTAAAAGATGAAACAGAAGAAGGAGTCAAGCAGGGAGTGCTCATCCTCCTTGAAGGCTCAGATTAGGTTGTCTGCATGTGTGTGGATGCAACAAAGATGAGAAGAGAGGAGAGATGGGTAGTATGTTTGAGGAAAGAAACCTGGGTGTTCTAACTTTGTGTGAAAGGAAGCTCAAGGGTAAAGGGGAAGAATAGTTTAGAAATGTCTTGGGAGGAAAGGCAGGGGTTGGTGAAAGGGCAAGAGCTAAGGAAGGAGTAGCACTACCCCTGAAGCAGGAGTTGTGGGAGTGTGTGATAGTGTAAGAAAGTAAATTCTAAATTGATGTGTGTAAAACTGAAAGTGGATGGCTAGAGATGGGTGATTATTGTTGCTTATGTATCTGGCCATGAGAAGAAAGATCATGAGAGGCAGTTGTTTTGGGAGCAGTTGAGTTAGTGTGTCATCTGTTTTGGTGCATGAGACTGGGTATTAGTGATAGGTGATTTAAATGTGGCATTGATGGTATAATTGGTGCTCTTGGGGTATTCAGTGTTATAAATAGAATTGGTGATGAGCTGGTAGAGTTATGTGCATATATTCTTCAGACCTTAAAGCATCTGTATCAACCCTATCATAAGCCTTCTCCAGATCCATGAATGCCACATACAAGTCAGTCCGTTTCTTTAAGTATTTCTCACACACATTCTTCAGTGCAAACATCTGAACCCCACATCCTCTGTACATGCTGCCTCCACTCCTCCTATCACTACCCTTCCATACAACTTCCCAGGTATACTCAGCAATCTTATTCCCCCTTGTCTTTATGTAATTGCATTATACATGCATTCTGCCAATCCTCAATCACCTCACCAATGTCCATACGTACAATGAGAATCTTAACTAGCCAATGAAAAACACAGTCACCCCTTTTTTAACAAATTCAACAGCCATATCATTTACTCCAGCCACCTGCCTTATTTCATCCTTTGTAAGTCTTTCAACCCCTCATCTCTCTTCACCAAACCACTCTCCATGACTCTCACTCTGCATACCACCCTTACTCAGACACCGTACATTTACTACCATATCATCAAACACGTTCAACAGTCCTTCAAGATACTCACACCACCTCCTCCACACTTCATCACGACCTGTTACCACTTCCCCTTTCACCTCCTGATGAAAAAGATTAGAGAATGGTTAGGAAGATCTAGCATTTGGTCTTGCATGTTACATCAACAAGTCCAGCACTTGCGCCATCCTCTTTTTACACAACCCTTTTAGTTCTGTACACTCACCTAATGTCCTAATGCAGAAAATGCAAGAGTATTAGTTTGCACAGTATTCTTATTTATGATGTTCATTCAATTAGTTATACAGTGTTTTCTTATTAGATTGTTATCAGTGTTTGCATGAAAACCTAATACAATACAGAATTTTTCACAAGGGGGATTTTGGCATTAGCTCGGAACTTATCTTCATATATGAGTTATTTTTGTTTTTGTAGCATTTGCTTGTATGATATAAACTTTTTTAGGAATGCAGCCCTTGGTATAAATGAGGAAGACTGGTGTCTAGAAATGAGGTGAAGATGAATATAATGAATGTGTAAAACCTATTTATTATGCATTTGATAATGGCTTTGTGAAAATGAATGGTAAGTGATAAATGAAAGGTATATTTATAGAAAAAATGGCTTGAAAATTATGTTCTTAATGATGTAAATCATCAGGTTGAAATAGTTTTTCTTGGGAAACATCCTGTTTCTACAAGAAGTTCCACAGATATTACCATATTTTTAAATCATCTGTATGTAGCACACAATATTGCCTTTCTTTTAGGTAAATACTTTGCTGACTTTGAGATCCCAGAGGAACTGGAGCACCTCTGGCGATACATGTACCATATGTATCAACTGGATGCTTTCACTCAGTCTTGCCCAGCAGATCAGGATATCATTAACCACTACAAACAACAGCAGGTTTGTAATGCCGTTATTTTGTGTTTAGTATGATAACCTTTTTTGTGCACTTAGATGTGAATTTTAACTCAAATGCATACGACAAGCCTGAGCATAAGTCACCATAGACACCCATTAGATGGAAATGATTTGCCTAATTGAAAACCTAAAATCCCAGGGTTAATATTTAGTTTCATAGCTAAAAAGTTAATCAAAGTATTTGTTTACTTTGATGCAGGAAGCAGGCAACTTATTTCTTTAGTTTCTTGGAGCGAATTTTTATCTTTAGAGAGATAGGTATTCTGTTGCATTACTCAGAACAAAGGGAATGCTCAGTTGCATTCTCTTTGTAATGTGAAAAGGAAGTCAATGTGCATATATATTTTTTCGGTCATAGCAACTAATATTTCATATATAACTCTTTTTCAATATATGAAAAGGAAATGAACTCCATCCTCATTGGTTCAGAACCAGTTTCAAATATTGACAAACTCAGAGCTTCACTAGCTTCTAATGTTACTCCATTTTATAGTACTTACAATTTTTAAAGCAATGCAAGTTCTTTAAGGTTTATAAGCTTCTTGAATGGTGCGTATGTATGAAAATAATTGATGTGTAATATTTTCCAGTGAGCAGTTCTTTACTAGTAATTTAGAAGTGTGAATCAGAAGATTGAATGATAGAATAGGCAGGTAAGCATGCACATAATGACTCATTTGGTTATCTCTTCATCAGTGGCTCTAGAGAATCAGAAAAGCATAATTACATTTATATTGCCAAATAATTTGAATTTGATTATGAATTTGTTAATGGCATCCTGATGACTGTATTTCCAAACTCCTTCTTTAGTAGATTTGATTTGTTTATACTTCCCAGTCTTTATTGTCAACAAGGGATCATCTTGTGTAGGGTAGGGATAAAGCCGTCTAGTGTTTTCCTTAAATACATACATGTTCTGATGGGTTTAGTTTTGAAGCTTTTATCCTGTGTTAGTAATTCAGATGTATGTTTTATTGAATCATTGTAGGTAATAGTAGACCTCATTGTATTTTTATTGAAATACCATCTCAGATGCTGTTATTCATCAGTAGTCCAGTGTTTTGAATCAGATGGCAACGGTTTTGTGTATTTATTGAAGCAGATCTTGTAACTTACACACAGTACAGGCAGACTTTCATTAGCACTGGCGTAGCATTCCAGGTCATATAGTGCTAACCAGAAAAAGTGGCAAATAGGACAATTATAACATTACTCCCATGTAGATGTGTACCAATAGCACCATTGCTCACCAATAAGCAATATAAAAAAGCTTCACTGGGATCCTGGTAATAGCATGAATAACGATTGTGTAAACTTGAATGTTTTAAATAAAATTACAAGTAATAGCAATAATTTCTAATGAAGAACGTAAAAAGATATGGTGAGTTGTGTTACAGTACTCACAAGTGCATTCGGTTGGATCAGCGTAAGATAACTACCTTACAAACTCTGTTTTTCTCATCAGACTGTTGCTTTTGTTTGCGTGTTTGCTCGCATTACCAACACTAACACCTGAAGGAGTTTCTCCATCCCTAATGGGCTTCTTGTGCACACAAAAGTAGACAAAAATACAATAAATAAATCGACCACGGTACTGTAGATATGGCTATTAGGACCATTATCTCATCATATGTAATCCGCAGTTTCACGTATAGATTGTTGCTTTTCCATTAAATCTTGCTCACATTAACAACACTAATACACGCAGGCCTTTTCCTAGACTTTATGGACCACTTCCTCTCATAGAAATAGGAAAAAGACTAGGTTAAATTGACCTTGGTGTTGGAAATGGATGTAAGGAGCTTCATAATCCCCACAGCACCAACACTTAACACCTGCTGGCCTTTCTGTTGACATTATAAGCCCTTTGGGCTCATGGAACAATGCAAAAATATGATACACATCTTGGACAGAAGAGATCTATGCATGTTGCATGTTTTTAGGTGGGACTTTTGAGCTGCTTGATGGATTTAAATTTTTTTGTTTTGTAGCTGAAAAAATTATTGACAAGAGAGCTTTAAAACTAAACAGTGTGAAACAGAACAAGAGTATTTAAGGTCTGTCTGTGTATATATACTTAATGTAAACTTGATTATCATGCTTGATACTTCATCATTCCATGCTTTCCTGTTTGGTATTTTGTATTTAAAATATGACAGTTGGTCAGCAAATGAACTGTTTGGTGAAAATTCTGCTTGTGCTACACAGATGTGACTGAAGGAAAAAATAGTTTGGTTAGATAGTTTGCTGAACTCAGGCCATTTGTATGTGATTTAGTATTTTGTTGATATGAAAAATGAATTACTTCCCATATTTAAAAGCTAGTTACTTCATGTGTAATTTTCTGTTTGACACTAAGAGCTACTGGACATCTATTACTGCAGTCTTCTTGGAGTTGCTCTATTTTAATGGTCTGATCCAATACTTTTATTAGCTGTGTCCTTTGGAAATCTCATTTGGATTGAAATTTTCTGTTGAATGAAAGTTCTGTGATGTGAATTTCCCATAGTTATGGTTGAAATGGTTCCTTTTCGTTGGAAAGTAGTATGTTATGAGAACCGAGTTCCCCATGATTACAAAATCTGTGCTTAACTGTTAGCCACTAGCTTGAGTTTTTAAGATTTAAATGTAACAGGATTCCCTTGTTTATTCATAGGGCACAAGAATGAAGAAACATGAAGAATTGGAGACACCAACATTCACCACGTCCATACCTGCCACCATCCATCCTTGAGCTCCCAGTCATTATCATCTTGTCAGCTGAAGCTTGGCACTCACTGTTATGGCTGTCATTACAGTTTATGTAAATTGGTTAGAGGTAATAAGAGCATGTCCTTGCTCTGTGGTAAAGTCATGCCAATACTGTGGACTTAATGAGAGATCAACCCTTAAATCTGTTTAGACCATAGAATTTATTAATTTTCAAGCATATTTCTCTCTTGTTTTGTAATATCCAATGAGTAACAGCCTGATTTTTACTCATTCACTATACTTTGCTGCTTTAGGATATATTTGTACTGGCAGAATTGAAGCATGATATTGAGAGCACAGTCTGTTAATATTACCTCCTATCAATATATTACATGTTCACAAATGGACAAGAAAAATGTCCTCTATATTAGAGAGGTCTTAGAAGACCTATCTGATTCATTTTATAATGCCATTAGTGAGAAGTCATTTGTAATAAGATATTTCAGTTAAAGCCCAAACATTATCCTATCATTCCTAGCCCATTATATGGAATTTAAAGTTAATGATACCTGAGAGAATTATAATTAAGAAAGTGTAACATTTTGTGCCTTGTTTATAGCCATTATCTTTTCTGTTTATTGTACACTGTCACAATCTAATATTTGTTCCTTAGATTCTGTCTTTGGAATTAATCTCTTCTTTATACATTTAAAAAAACTTCTCATTAGGAAGCCTCACTTGGGTTACCAGATGTGTTATGTTTAGTAAGCATTACTGAGAAGGTTTCCAAATATCTCAATTACCAAAGTTTGTGTTGTTTCATTCATTTGATTCCTGGGTGTCAACTTGGAAATTTGTCTTTTTCCCGTTGTTGTAAATACAACTCCCAGCATTGCAATATAACAGAGAAGACTTAATCCTGTATAATATTAGTTTTATACAAAATGGATTTTTTCATTTTTTTTTTTTATTACTCTTTCAATGTAAGGCAAGGCTCTCAGGGGACTTGCAGGTACACCTCATGTATGTAGAAAAGGAGTTGTTATTTGACCAATACAAAAGATATATTAAAGATGGGAATTATTACTTGGTTATTGTACATTTATTCAATATAATTATTTCTAGGTATGTGAGGTATTGTGCCTAATCCTTGTGATATGCAGTAGCAAGGATCAAGCAAACACTGATTTATAATGTAGTTAAAAGCTATGCATTTTTTGCATTATTGTCTTTCTTGGTCACTTCTGTCTGAATATACATATTTCAAGTTTTTTCTCATAACCTGACAAAACCTAGCAGTTCATGTAATGCTAGAATACCATTTGTTTTGAATTAGAGGTTTAGTAAGTTACTGTTAATCTATTTGTGCTGGTTTATGTAAACTTACTGAATATAGTTGCCTTATTGTTAAACTTCTTAGAGCTGCAAGTACAGAACAGTTGTGGAGTTCAAAAGGGTCTTCACTAACCTGTTCTTTCTGTCACCTTTAGGGGACGTGGAATAATTCATTCAAACATAGGCTTAATATGAGACAACTAAAATGGACTTTATTCCTAGTTGAGTTTTAAGTTTGTGCCCATCAATATTTTTGATTGAGCTGTTTGTGACCATGAGTGTTTGTCTAAGTGGCTCTTGATTTTTACAGATTTTTTTTAAAGATACTTGTGGAAAATATACATTAAATCATATGGGAAACTTAAATGCATTTTTTTCATCCTGTTGACATTTTGATAATCAATTGACTATTCATATATTCTTTTAGTATTTCAAACTGTTTTGTGTGAATAGGAAAGGGTGTGTGAATAGGAAAGGGAGATAAGGGAAATAGATTGGGGTATTAGGATCTAAAATAAGATGCAAAATTTGTTTTATTTTACATGTGCATTCTTTTTTTCTTCAGACTGCTGGAAATTTTTACCATTCCATTTTCCTCTATTGTAGTCTGTCATCCATTAAGTGACATGTTGCATGTCTGAAACTTGTAATTTTTTCCCATCAAGTTTGACCTCAATGTTGTCCTCAGTGTTTCTGATCAAATGCTGGAGGATTAAATACCTACAATTAAGTAGTTAGATTGTAAGATAGTTAAACTGTTAAGTTGAAATATTACTTAGGAGGCACCAGGTCAAGTAAAATTGTAAGTAGAAATGTTACTTAGGAGGCACCAGGTCAAGGTAACTGGGAGAGATTAAATTTGGGGTATAGATATGCACTGCAGGCAGTACAGTTACAGTATGGAGAAGTAAGATGTAAACAAGGAGAAAAGAAGAATCACAGAATCACTAAGATGAAATGAAGGGAGACCAGTGGATTACATACAATAAAACTCCATTCTGATGGACTAACTGGGGAAGGGTAGTCCGTTAGAAGCTGAATTCCACTGCATCTTGAATTTTCTCTCACAGGATCAAGGAATTCACAAATTATTAATATGTATTTCTAATTATTTATACTTGTTCACCATTTCCTGCATTAGTGAGGTAGTGCAAGAAACAGATGAAGAAAAGCCTCATTTGCTCACATTCATTCTCCAGCTGTCATGTGCAATGCACTAAAATCACAGTCCCCTAGCCACTGCCTTTCTGTGGTTTTTCCCAGCTGTTTCAGTTTGTTAACTATATCACCCTCTGTATACCTCATTGCTCCAATTCATTCTATCCCATGCATGCCTTTCACCCTCCTGCATGTTCAGACCCTTGTCTATCAGTCTGTCTATACCTATTATGCCTTTTCCCTCCTCGAACTCCCTCAAGCGGGTGGCCTAGGTAACAGTCTCACTATAATTAGGGAAATAGTGCCAAGCCCTCAAAATCTATTTAACTCTAAACTCCCATCTCCAATTTGGTCTACCCCTTCTAGTCCCTACCACTTCTGAAACATAATGTGTGAGCTATAGATTTACCTTGGTCCAGTCATGAAGTCTTTTGGAATGTCATTTTACTGTATTTTTTTTCTGGACGAGCAGAGGCAAATACAGTAATGTGTGAAGAATGCACAAAATAAAGGCTGCATTTGCTGCAGGTTTTAATGCATCAAAAGCTGTAACAGGGGTTAAAATGAATCAGGCTGCTAAGAGTAGATAAAAGGAGAATCTGTTAAACTGTTCAGTAGGAAGGATTTCACCAACTCCATTCTTCATTTAAGATAATTGGAAATTGGCTACATTAAGGATAGCCGTTGGAGGTACAGGTAATAAAAAATTGGGACAATGATGCAAGACTTAGGTGAGGAAGTAAACTAAGAAAGTAGAAATAAGACATCATTGATAAGCTGGGTGAGAAAGTTTATTGAGTAAGGGATCTAATAGGAAAATTGATTTTTAATGATTGGAAGAAAGGCAAGGGTGAGTAGATGCTAAAAAATGGTATTAGAAGCACTAAGAATAAGAAACCTGAATGAAGGAGCATGTGGAATACGTATAGGAAATCCAGTCCATTATTCACTACTGAAAGTAGCACAGCCTTGTAGCTGCAGGAGCTCTTGGAAAAGGGAGCTCTGAGTAACACCATGACCATTTTAAGAAAGGGTTCAGGAGCAGTTATAGACGAAGAGAATATAAATTAATGGTTGAGAGAAAAAGGAAGGAGAACCACAGTGGCCCAAGAAAATATTGCAAAGTAAGAATTAGGATTTTTCTGCAGTGAGTGCTATGCGCCATCTTACTTTTGACAAAATGGTAGGAGCAATAAATAGTAGAAGTTGATAGGAACATTAGATCACAGCATCAGGTAGAAACATTAGGTAGAGATAGTATGTAGGAGCATTAGCTGGGAGCATTAAGTAGTAGGTTGGAACATGGGTAGACACATTAGGTAATATTAGTTGGTGGGAACATTAGATAGGAGCCTCTGATAACAATGCACTAGTGTTGCCTTTGCCAGTGGCCTGTTAAGGGTGAGTCGTTAAAGGCTAGGAAGATGCACTGGAGTTTACCAGTAATGGTGACTCTTTTGCCTTGGCATTCCCTAGAGGAGTTATCAAATGTGACAGGTGTCAGAGTTATAGAAAGATACAAGAATTAGGAGGTATAGTGTATGGCAGAAAGGTTAAGGAGGTGTAGGGCATTAGTACTGAATGCATGGTGGCAAAAGATAGTTCATTAAAGTGGGGGTTGTTTGGGAGTATAATTTATGGCAGAAAGGTGTAAGGCATTAGTATGCATGGAGGCAAAAGATATTCCACATATCGCAAGTAACAGGTTGAATGAAACTTAGGTTTGTGAGTTGGCTAGTACCTTGTTATAACCAAGCATTATTAGAATGATTGAAAAGGTATAGAAAAGTGAAGATTTTGGACAGGGAGACAACTTTAATGGGAATTGATTTTGCAGAATAGGGAGATTCCCAACCTGTATCCCATACCAAAAGATCAAAGGTAAGCTTGGGAAGGAAGAAATACAAAACAAGGGAAACAAGACCTATAATGATGAATTTATAAAGACATGAAAATGCAATATATATAAGGAAGTATTCTGAGGGAAGGGTCATTAGAAGGATTTATAAGGTTTGAATGTAAAAATGCAAATTCTAGGCTGTATTTGTAGTAAAAGGTATGTTACTACCAGCAATACCCAGATGAGACTGAAGGGAGAACATGAAAATTATTAACTGAGCTACAGATAGGCTAATGAGAGATGAAGATCTGTTTTAAGACACCTGGCATAAAAATATTGTACTCTACATAATGAAAGGGTGTGCAGACACACTTGGTATGTCACTTCAGAACTTCTGATTCCTTGGGACAACAGTATCTACCATCAGCATTAAGCAAACATGGCATTCTGAAGATAGGGAAGATTACCTGGAAAACAAAGATTTGGTAGGATGGACAGCCTGTTACACAATCCTATAAATCAGTGCTTCACTCCCAGTGTGCTGCAACATTGTCCTTTGAGTGCCATAGTATATCCTAATTAGAGAAGTAGAACAGCTGTTGTACTGTCTTAACAAACTACTGCATATTTGTTTCCTGAAAACATGTTTAATTGGTGGTAGTTGGTAGGCAGCCAACAACCAGGGAGGCATATTACCAGTATTACCCACCTGGGTATTGGGAGGGTTGGTGATAGCTGCATAGTAAACCAGCCCTCCAATGATTGCCAAGTTGCACTCCCCTAACCAAGATAGCTACCTTTAATTTCTGCATTACCCATACATGGAATTATGGCATTCTGTCTACAGACATACAATTTCTCTTGGTCACACATAACACTGAACTTGCACAGCTCATTCTTCATAACTAGATTTACCTGCGGCGGGCACTATGCGCTAACCCTGCCTTTTGGCAAAATGGTAGGAGCAATAGATAAAAGAAATAGGTAGGAGCATTTAGGCTGGATCATTAGGTAGAAGTACAGGTTGAACATCTGTAATCCATCAGCCTTGGGACCTGACCACTGCTGGACCTCAGAAAATGCCAGAAAACAGACACTGACCCCTATGTAAACATATGTGCAACCCCTAGTCTTGCCAGCTCATTCCACATACATATTGCTGTGTTATCAAAGGTAGAACAAAGCTTAAAGCATGAAATAAATACAACCAATAATGCTTCCAAACAAGGTTCTGCTTTGGGGTGCACTGAACAATTATATAAAATCAAAAATATTTTACACTTTAAATTGAGGCCTAGAGAATTAAGCCACATCCACACTATCAGGCTGTTCCCTCACCAGGAAAAGTCTGTCATGTATGCCTGTGTTGTTGTCCACTCTGTTTTGGTGGGTGGGCAATTAAGTCATACAGTAACCAGTAGGTGGTCAGCAGGCCACGAGAGTGATATCACCATGTGCAGGAAAGTTGAACAGAATAAAAATATTGTTTAGCATATTGATTGCTGTGTGCGTAAAAAAAAGAAAAAAAAAGAACAGTGCAGAAAACTAAATGGTGTAAAGAGTGGTAACTTTTTGTGGCAGGCAGCGCCGTTGCTCCAAATAACATTCTGGCTTTCCACACATTCTTCAGTGCTCCCAGAACTTTTGCCTTCTCCTCGACCTTATAACTCACCTCTACTTCCATGGTTCCATTCGCTGCCATGTCTACTTCCAGATAGATAAAACACTTCACTTCCTCCAATTTTTCTCCATTCAAACTTGCATCCATACTAACCTGTCCCTTAAGCCTGCTGAACTAAAAATCTTGATTTTCTTCACATTTACTCAACTTTCTCCTTTCACACACACTTACAAACTCAGTCACCAACTTCGGTAGTTTCGCATTTAAATCTGACACCAGTGTTGTATCATCAGCAAACAACATCTGACTCACTTCCCAGGCCCTCTCATCCCCAACAGATTGCTTACTTGCTCCTTTCCGAGACTAGCATTTACCTCCCTCACCACCCCAACCATAAACAAATTAAACCACCATGGTGACATCACATACCACTGCTGCAGACCAACCTTCACCTGGAAAAATTAATTCTCATCTCTTCATACTCCTACACAAGCTTTACACCTTTGATGAAAACTTCTCATTGCTTCTAGCAGCTTTCCTCCCACACTGTATAGTCTTAAGACCTTCCACATAGGATCTCTATCAACCCTGTCATATGCCTTCTTCTGATACATAAATGCCACATACAAATCCATCTGTTTTTCTAAATATTCCTCACATACATTCTCTATAGCAAACACTTGATCCACATATCCTTCAGCACTTCTGAAACCAGATTGCTCCTGCCCAGTCTGATGCTCTTTACATATCTTCACCCTCTCAATCAATAGCCTCTTGTACAACTTTCCAAGGTATACTCAACAGACTTCTACCTCTGTAGTTTGAACTCTTACCTTTGTCCATCTTGCCTTTATATAAACATTAGCACTATACATACATTCCTCCAATCCTCAGGCACTTCACCATGATCCATACATACATTAAGAATCCTTAGCAACCAATCAGCAACATAGTCACCCCCTTTATTAATAAATTCAACTGCAGTATCATCTACTCTGGCTGACTTGCTGCATTTCATCTTATACAAAGCTTTACCACCTCTTCTCTCTTCACCAAACCACTATCCATCACATTCACTTTACATACCACCCTACCCAAAACGTCCAACATCTGCCACTCTAACATTAAACACATTAAAAACCTTCAAAAAAAAACCTTCAAAATACTTGGTCCATCTCTTCACTTCATCACTACCTGTTAATACTTCCCCCTTTCGCTGAAGTTCCCAGTTGTTCCCTTGTCTTTTGTGCATCGTTTACCTCCTCTGAAAACATCTTCATATTATCCGAAAAGTTTACTGATACTCACTCACCCCAACTCTCATTTGCCCTCTTTTTCAACCCCTGCACTTTCTTCTTGCCCTCATGCCACTTTCTCTTATCATCTCCCAGTCATCTGCATTCCTTCCTTGTATGTACCACCCACACACCTCTCTTTTCTATTTCACTAGCGACTTTACTTCTTCATCCTACCACTCACTACCCTTTCTAATTTGCTCACCTCCCACCTTTCACATGCCACATGCATCTCTTGCACATGCCATCACTGCTCTCCTAAATACCTCCTATTCTTCATCCACTCCCTTTGCTTCATTTACTCAAAGATCTTTTGCCATTCTATGCTCAATCTCTCCTGGTATTGATTCATTCAAATCTCTTTTCCAAGCTCACTTCCTCTCACCACTCTCTTGTCCCTGACATTGTTTTGTCTTTTTCAAAAACCTTCACAAATCCCTCACCCTAGCCTCCAGAAGACAGTGATCAGACATCCCACCAGCTGACCCTCTCAACATGTTTACCTCCAAAAATCTCTCTTTTACATACTTCTCAATTAATATGTAATCCAATAGTGTCTGCTGACCATCTCTCCTAGTCACATGTGTATGCCCTGTGTATATCCCTCTTTTTAAACCAGCTATTCCCAATCCTTAGTCTTTTTTCAGCACACAACTCCAGAAGCTGCACACCATATCCATTCATAACACTGAATACCCCATGTACCCCAATTATACTCCCAATTGCCATATTATTTACCTTCATATATGAATCACCCATCACTAACACTGTCTTTTGCATTGAAACTGCTGATACACTTGCTAAGCTGCTCCCAAAACACTTGCCTCAAATGATCTTTCTTGTCGTGTCCAGGTGCGTAAACACTAACATTCACTCATCTCTGATTAATAGTGTTAATGAATAAAGGCCTTAATAGTGTTTTTTGAATATCATCAAAACTTGATTTGATGAGCTGCATGGATCAAGGAAACTAAAAAATGTGATTTGAAATAAAAAAAAGTTGAAAAGCACTGCTATAAATAAGTAATGGAAACAGTATGATTGAGAATCCAATAATTAATCATCTGGAATCACCAGTTGTCTGGTAAATCTCATCCAATTCTGTCACTCCAGGTGTCACTCCTGACACCCTTGATGACACTTAAATTTAATCTGCTGTACAATTTTTAACTTGGAGTATTAATATCACTTTGTTATTGATGTTTTGTATAATTTGTATACTTGTACTGCACCTAGTCTGTAGTCTATATTATCCTTTATGATAGTCTGTTTAATGAAATGTAAACAGCCAAGAGGATGAAAGGCAAGCATTAGATGATGATGGCAGGAGAGGTGGGAAATGAAGGAGTAAACGTCCACCTCCAGGCTCTTTCTCTATGTTATGGTGGCATTAGTCAGAATTCTTATGTTGTGAAATTGCTTATATTAGTAGTGTGCAAAAAAATATTTTATTTCAGTACAAAAGACATTTGAAAAGAAATCTGATAGGTGAAATTGTTTATATTAGTAGTGTGCAAAAGAATATTTTATTTCAGTACAAAAGACATTTGAAAAGAAATCTAAGTTTTTTTTTTTTAACAACTCTACTGTGTAATGGAATACACCACACAATGTTAATGGAGAATGATGATTTGTAAAAAGTAAATTACCAGTCTCAGCACCATTTGTATGGTTGAAAGGGAAACTTTTGGAGTTTAGATGGTGGAGGGGTGGCAGGAGGTGGGGAGATGGACAGTAGTGTAAACACCACCATTTATAAATCCAGTTTCTATGATTGGCCATAGGAAGTACAATACATCTTACAATTGTTCATCATAAATGTGAAAGAATCAATATTAATGATAAACAGGAGAGGCAGGTGGTGGTGGAATCACCACCATCTTCTTCCCCACTAACTTGCTCCTCTACAGTTCACTACAGGCCCTCTCAGCAAGTTTTTTTTTATTGGTTGTTATTGGGTAAATCTCTTTCCTCTATTAATTCTTCAGTATTTGCTCATTTCCTTTATACAACCCCAGGAACCCTTCCCTGAAGGGGTTCCTGTTGCTATAACCCCAGAATCCCTTCAGGGGCTCTAGCATCTTGAGGGTTGCCTTACATTTAATAACAGAGACAGGATAGAGTCCATTCAAGCAGGAAGTTCTTTAACAAGACTGTATATTCTTTTGTCAAATGAAAATGATACATCCTTGCCAAAGGTGACTCTTCACTGGCAATATAAACTCAAGCAAGCAGAGACTGGTGGCACCATATTTGCAATTACTTACATCTTATTCCAGTATAATTCACCACAAATGTGGTTTACTTATTAGCAGGAAACAACAAACTGGTGAATGTCTCTTCATTTCTTGTATTGTAATTCTGTACAAGTATATGCTGTATTTACATTTTTCACTTTACCTAAGTACACTATGCATGAATTTTCTCTTACAAATGTCATAAGCAAGTGATGAAAAGAAGTCCAGTGGTTGATGTGCTGAAATTCAGGAAAGTAGCC
The DNA here is from genome assembly GCA_038088735.1 of Panulirus argus. Lineage (NCBI taxonomy): Eukaryota > Metazoa > Arthropoda > Malacostraca > Decapoda > Palinuridae > Panulirus > Panulirus argus. The sequence continues at coordinate 19,494 of JAYMFT010363103.1, forward strand.
CTGGATTACATTGTAATTAAATAGAATATTCTGTGCTTTAATTTTTGTTTAACTGATTAGCTTAATGATGTACTTTTTTATAGTGACATGGACAAAACATACCCTGATCAAAGGCCATCTCAGGTGAAAGGAATATACTGTTTGTATAATTATTCATAACATTGCAGTCTGAAGAATATAGGAAGAAGGAAAGACAAAAGGTGGAGGATTCCACAGATTAGCTGTGTGAGGGAAGGAAGAATCATAATGGTCAGACCTCGAGTGACTAGTCTCCTCATAGAAACATCAGGTAGATGCATGTCCTAGGTCCAAGTCTTAGTGGTGGGGACACGTGCAGACAGCTCATAAGAACAGAGGCCAAAATGATACCTGTAAAACAGAAAGAGAGAGAGAGCAGCAACATCTTGGCAAACAGATAGGTATGCTTGAAGAGAGGTGATGCCAGGATAATTAAAAAAATAGAAGGATTTTGTTTCCACTCAGGTTAATAGAGAGATGGAGGAAGAACCAATCTAGATACGTGAGGAGTACTCCATACTAAGATGAACATAATTCTTTGTGGATATGAAATAGCTTCAGACAAGAACAATAATTATGACAACAAAACTAAACTCTCTGTAGGCTTTATAATGTTGATTATGTAGAGTTCAGAGGGAAATGAGTGACTTAAAAAAAGATATGGGAGTGTGACACAAGTATGTAATGAAAGTGGAAATATGTTCAGTATAAGGGGGGAAATGGGTATTACGAATGGTGGGAAAGTTAGTTAAAGTGTGTAAGATGGAATCATCTGCCTAAGAATCAATAGGGTTAGATGAGAGAAGAGAGATCATTCAAAGCATCACATGCAGTTTATAGACAAGTGCCACATATAGAAAGCTGAGAACTGTGATAAAAATATTGAACTTTAAAAATGCCATAAAGCATGAAACGAACGAAGTACTTTGCTCATTTTTTTTATATAGTTAAACATATGTAGATTAGTGCACTAAATGTGTAAAATAAATAATTTTGAATTTTGAAATCAACTGATATTCCTGTGTTTGTTTTGTGGGACTTTAAAAAACACAAACTAAATGATGTAATTCTCCTTATGATACAAATAATGCTGAATTATGCTATATGTGAATATTGATGCTTGAGAGGTCTTGACATTTCAAGGAAAAAAGACAATAACTGGTGTCCTTTACTTTCATGACATGAAAATATACACAACACTACCCCATTATAGTATTAATAATTCTCTTATAAAGTCATTAAGATGAAAATAATGATAATAAAGAGCATAAATAGTGGTAAATTCAACAGTTGATGCAAAAACATAATTCACACTCACCAGCTTAACATCAGTGGTTACTGATGTCATATTCAGTATCATCCTTGATCACTGGCATAATGTCAATTTCTTGTTATTCTTCTGGATGTTGCTTTTGTTCCTGAACCTGCAGAAGATATTAGAAATAATATGCATGAGCAGGCCCAATATATCTCTGCAGTGCCTTTAAGTCACATTTTTCATGCACCAAGAGGAAGTATGCTGGTGTATTTAGGAGCAACATTCACATAACTCAGGTTGAATGCTTTGATATTTTATTTTGCCATACCTGGCATCAACATACACTGTTCACAGATTATAGGGTCCTTTTGAATCTGTTTGTCTTAGTGTGATAAATGTTAGGAGGCATACAGATAATTCAAAGAGAAAAACCTGCACATTGTCATTTTGACTATGTCAGTTGTGGACTTAAAGCAAAGTATTTATCAAATCTGTTCTTAAATGGATATGTAGTAGCGCTTTCAACTACTCTATTTGGCAAATCATTCCATATGTTAATAATCCTGTTGAAGAAAAAGTACTTCACCTCATTTGAGGTAAAGCGTTTGCCCACGAGTTTGTATCCATTACTACAAGTAAAATTAGATGGATCAAGTTTTAAATAACTTGATAGATCATGATTATCAAAGCCCTTGTTAATTTTGAATACTCAGATCACCTCTTAACCTTTTCTATTTTAAGCTAAATATATACAAGTTGCTTATTCTGCTTTCGTAGGATTTGTTTCTTAGTTGATGCTTACTCTATTCTATGTCTTTTATTAGACAGGTTAAAGACTAAGACTAAGGATGATTTACCTGGACTTAAATTTTAAGGCCCTACCTATGAATTCAAGAATTTTGTTTGCTCTTTTCATTGCTTCTTCGCACAGCTTACTTAATGTTAGGCCACCAGAAATTATTACATTCGAGTCTTTTTCCTCATTTACCTTTTGCAGTTCAACAAAATTCATACTGTAGCTTGCCTTTTCTGTTTTACTGCTGATATGTAAATCTTTGCACTTATTTATATTAAGGTTCATTTGCCACTTATGTGCCCAGTTCATCAGTTTGTGCCATTCCAGGGACAGATGTCAACTGGTAAAGGCCTCTTCATTTACTAGCTTCCTTGGTTTATATTTAGTACACAAGTAACTCTCGGAATTTAGGCCTGGGTAGAGGGGAATGCCTATTTAATGGAAACTGTTCTCTCACAGAACCAATGTTGGGAAATATTTGTGAATGAACACCCACTGATTTATTTTGGGCAGGTCAGTCTACTGGCCCATGATAACTGGCAAGCCCCATACCTCGACCAATAGGAATACTATGATATATTGGAGGACAAGGCCAACCTAAGGGATTAAAGAATGGAATCTATTGCAGGGTCAAAAGGTCTTCCTTAAAACAAGGGTTTAATGAAAATGGCATTTTCTTTCCAGATTGCCTTTGGTTATGGTATCTGTACCTTCTTGGTGTCTCTTGATAAACAAACTGAGATTGCCACTTCATCTTACGGCTTTGTTGGGAGTTCAAGACAAACTGAAACGAAGAGTAGACAGATCTGGCCCACATGGTACTGCAGACCATATACAAATTTTCTGATCTAAGTTCTGCCATAGGAATTTGGTCCTTTGGATAGCACTTGGTACCTTTCCCATAAGGATCTTGCTTAGCCAAGATAATCCTTTTATTTTTGTTGGGAAATTATGTATATATATATTTTTTCATACATATTCGCCATTTCCCGTGTTAGCGAGGTAGCATTCAGAACAGAGGACTGAGCCTTAGAGGAAAAAATCCTCACTTGGACCCCTTCTCTGTTCATTCTTTTGGAAAAGTGAAAACAG
>JAYMFT010363114.1:0-22655 GCA_038088735.1 Panulirus argus
CCCAGACACACTACCCCCACACCGCCCCAGACACACTATCCCCCACACCGCCCCAGACACACACTATCCCCTAAACCGCCCCAGACACATTATCCCCACACCGCCCCAGACACACGACCCCCCACACCGCCCCAGACACACTACCCCCCACACCGTCCCAGACACACTATCCCCCACACCGCCCCAGACACACACTATCCCCTACACCGCCCCAGACACATTATCCCCACACCGCCCCAGACACACTACCCCCACACCGCCCCAGACACACTATCCCCCACACCGCCCCACACACAACAGCCTCCGTCATTCTAGCCCGTGTCGTCTTACACCCAGCACCCCAACCGCACGCATCTAATGCCGTCATGTAACCCACAGTGCCACCCATCATCCCATCCACAGTGCCACCCATCATCCCATCCACAGTGCCACCCATCATCCCATCCCGCACTGCCCGTCATGCCATACACACAATACCTGGCATTATCCTCCCCTCCTCCCTTACCGCACCCACACACACACACACACACACGACTCCTGGCATCCCAGCCCCACTGCTGGCTTGTTACCCCTCCTTCACCAATCATCCGACCCGCACTGACCAATATCCTCATCCAGAGAGTTCCCCCGGATCCTTCATCGCGCACGACCCGTCATCCCACACCCACTGCAAACCGTCATCAATCACAGGAGAAGTGCCCCCCCCCCCCTCTCTCTCTCTCTCTTTCTCTCTCTCTCTCCACAACACGGCGGGAAGCTTACATTACAACAGTACCAGTTTTAACTCTCAGGCTTCACGCCTACATTAAAAAATGCACTTCCCAGTATTGCCATGCGGCGCCTGGGTTTGTAAAACGACGTGAGGAGTTTACCTGAGCGAAGGGATTTCTTCCCGAGTGTGCATGTTGTGTATGCGTTCCTGGATCAAGGCTAGCCTCCCTAGAATACCCCAGCATCACTCACTATCTTGTAACTATACATCATGTATTTGAAGTACCACAGACATCCGTCTCTCCCTGACGGGAAGGGGGCCCCTTAGGGTCCCTGGGCCCCACTCGGGCGCACCTGTCACCCTCCTATGTCGTTGCACTGTACCCAGTGTACTCCAGGTCTTGCCTCCACCTACCCCTAGATATGCGTCCTTTACCCAAACTCTCCCTGAAATGCTTCGTCTGTGCATGTCTAGACAATAAATATTATGAAACTAAAGACTCAACACCGCTCACAGCCCGCACTCCTTTGCACCGCCCCGTGACATCTTTCATTACCTACAAGGCTGTTCCGTGGAATGCTTGTGTCGCCTGCATTGCAGCACAGTTACTGGCAGTGACACACGAATGGCTGGAAACGTATGAAATATACAAAAAACCGTGTTAAGTTCCATGGCCATTGGTGGAAATCCCTTCTAGTTATAAGCCTATGTACCAGGTTTAACTTTCTTCTTTTTAACGGATAAGGCGGTCAGTGTCTGCCGGGCTGCGCAGGCGACTCGAAAGGTAGCAAATATGCCCACGTTGAAAAGCCCAGCGGTTTACGGCTGACGGAGCTGGACGGGCAAACGCTGCCCACTCACAGCGTTGTCCCCTCAATACCCAGCAACTGAGAGAGAGGCGCGCCACCTACACGTGGCCCACACCAACATGACGGCGACGACAGAGACGAGTCGAGGGTCACAGAGTGCTACTGGTCCTACAGGTCGTAACAATTGACTGTACTAAACCGAGATCATGAGGTTGGCTACCTCAACAACACATCACACTAGATACAGTCCTTACAGCACTGTCACTCTCCTTAATGCTACTTGAGTTGCCTCACTTTCTCCTTGATATCAGAAGATGCACCACATACCAATTCATTACTCATGCACGCTGTTATCCATTATAACCTATTTCGAATGATCTAGAAGGCTGTGATGACTACAAATGGCATCAATAAATAAAAAGGTTGGCTCCTAAGCCGTCAACAAAATTCAATCATGTCGGGGCACTCCGTCATGGTGGCGCCGTCTGTCGCCCCTCAACAGTGTACTTAAAACCTTTTGAGCCCGATGGGAAGACCCTTGGGTATGATGGCGTGGTCTCTGACCTGACCCTCAAGGATCGGGTCACAGATCAGGCCATCATACAGCCATAATCAATGGGTTTAACCCCACCGTCTGCCTAGGGGAGTAGAGGGAACCAATGCCATCGTATGGGACGTGTAAGGACACTGTAGCTTCCGTTTCTTCGCCCAAGACCTGTATTCTACACACACACACTAAACGTCCAGTGACTATAAGGCCAATTAATCATACAGACACAACAACCTGTACAGTATGAACACGTACAAATATGAAGTTTCACAGAGTATGTAACAATAATGTCCAGTCATGACCAAAGAAACATGAGGTGCTAATATACAGAAATGTAGCAACGAGGCGCCGGTATATGAGTGTGTATCTGTATACGTGTACAAATATAGCAATGAAGCAGACATGTAGGAATGTGTTGTGAGAGTATATACATGCAAGAAAGTGCAGACAGCGTGCATGCACGAGTGTAGGTGTAAAGTTATGGGGACTTGCGCGTACGTATCAGTGTAGTGTCCCAATGAGCCAGTCCACGTGTATATCCACTTTAATGAGACAGGGTGCAATTTCTCACACACACACACACACTCGTCCTACCCAGAGGAACCACGTAATCAGGGAGCTCCATGACTTTACCTTACCAGAGGTGACACAAATAATAACGTCCATAGATAGATGCGCGTCACTGTGATTTCCATCAAAATTAAGACAAATCCGGGTGATCCCCACTTCTACACTTTCACTCCCCTGAATATAGTATATATATGTAGTATCTATGTCTGACGTCTGCAGCTCGCAACTTAAATGCAAAAATTAATTCTCTCCACAAACGCTGGTCACTCTTGCTTCACACCTTCATTAACCGAATGTAATACCTAGAGATTCAACTCCACATTTGTAGTAATTGTTTAAATCTTCGTGTGGGTGCACATGCAGATGACCAATGGGAATGCAGTCACACTGGGGACACGACGCACAAGCCTTTACTCTTAACAGGGATATGACCCCGTCAATGTTTACCCGTAATGGGGATATCATCCCTATAGGGAATATGATCCCCTCAATCATTAGCATTAATGGGATGACCCATAATCTTTGCATCTACTGGAGTATGACTCTCACGTTTTATCCTTAATGGGAATACGACCTCCAAATGCTTACCCCCTAATGAGAATCTGATCCTTATCCTATACCCATAATGGGAATGTCACCCCCATCCCCCACCTTTAAAAGGGATATCCTTTACCCCCTAATGAGAATCTGACCCTTCTCCTTTACCCATAATGGGAATATTCCCCCTATTGAAAACCTGACCCTTATCCTTTAACCTTAATGAGTATATCCCTCTTTACCCCTAATGGGGATATAACGCTCCCGCTTACGCTGTAGCCCCAAACGCTTCTTGGAGTGAAACACTTGCTTCCCTAGTCAGCATGACTGGCAGAGCTGTGATCCGAGGGGTTCCACACTCAGTACTTCCAAAGTCTCGATCTTGTAGTTTTACTTTACAATTGTATTGGTTACATCTCACGCGAAGAGCGCACGTGTCTTACCAGTTTCGATCCCCAGCACAGCTTAAGCCAATACACTTGTCTGTCTATTTCAACTGGGAAAAAATAAATACAATGAAACTATGTCATTAGCCACATCATAAATGCGCTGCAGAAAAAAAAAGAGAGAAAATGACGCAAGTCACGACAGTATTTGGACTGGGGAACCAAACAAGAATAATTGTGAACTACTCACCTCTTTGCCGGTGGGGACATGTTTGGCTAGCTTGACCTTGGCGAAGTTGCCCTTGCCGATGGTCTTGAGGAGGCGGTACTTGCCGATCTCCTCCGTCCTGGAGCGGGAGGAGGAGCCCCGCACCGACGACGACGACGAGCCGCTACCCCCGCCGCCCCCCGAGCCAGAAATGCCGCCCACGCCATCCTCACCCTGCAAAACAACACACAAACACCGTTACATATCGTGTGGCACACTTGCAGGGACGGGGTCTCTCTCTCTCTCTCTCTCTCTCTTTCTCTCTCTGAGTGGGAGGGGCAGAAATTGCAGTAAAAGGTGCATGCAACAAATAACAATAACCTCAAAAAAGAAGATGAGGAATCATAAAATGAACTTATAGTGGCTAAAGGAGACTGGCATAACATCAATAAACAGGGTGCATCAACAAAGTGGGAATACTGTGCATCAACAAGGTTCACAGGGAATATATATATCATCAATAACAGGGAACTAATCTACCTTTATATCATGTCAAGGGTTCACAGTAATATGAGGGAGGATGTTCCTCACACTCGAGTCGTGTGATGGGAACCAGCAGCCTCCGCGAGAGGGATGTCTGACCATTCGCCTACACCCCACCTTCACCAGACTACTGGCTACGAGTTTGTGTCAACAGTTTTTAACCCTAGATCTCGGAAGCTTCCATGACATTCTTGATGCAGAGTATGACGCGAGACGCGGAAAGCCTCGGACGGAGATGCTGTTAGAGCTTCTTCAATGATGGCGCAACACCCAAAATGAGATACTCGCCATCTATGTCCACATTTATAAACAGTCAGCCCACACCCGGTGTGCATTACAGTTTGCGACTCGGAGACATATTCGTCTCGTTCCCTCCCACACACAACACTATTCAAATAACCTTCGGAGCGCACCTTACCCACTCCCACACACACACTTATACATCTCTCACACGCTAAAACTCCTGAAAATGCAGATCTAAACAATGACCCAGCTCAACACCCACACCAGAAACCACCAAGAACGTCTGACTATGTAGACGTGTGTGTGTGTGTGTGTGTGTGTTAGAGATTACGACACCACCTTCCAAACCCGACAAGATCCAACTGGAAACACACGCCACCCAACACCTACAATCCCAACACCAGAACATTAAATCGTCTTAACTTGTATCCCATTGCAATATGATTTCCCTGAAATTACAACCTGGCCATATATTACAATGCACCATTACGATATGCTCGAAGGAACATCAAATTTGAGACTTCCACGCAGAACACATCTTGTCCGCAGTAATTATGGCTTCACCCTGAACGATCCAACGATTACAGTGGCATAATTAGGTGGGGGCAGCAGAATGCAAGGCAATTAAAGGTGAGGAGAAGGGGAAGAGATAGAGGGCAAACAAAGATGATGATGATCAAAACAAACAAAACGGAAAACTAGAGCCTGAGTAAATACGGTAAGAGAGGGGGAAAGACGAAGATGAAAGCGCGAAACGAAAAGATCAAATCTGCAGCAGTGGTGTATGGCGGAAGTGTTTGGTGAAGCAGGTGGAAGTAGACAGGCGCCGTAAAACCCTGTCATACAATATCAGGGTCCAAGTTCCTATGTGTTCATTGCTCCCCTTCCAAAGTCTAGGCCTACTAAGCACCCTGGTAACTAACTTCCAAAGTCAAGAGAGGTCATTTCCTATCAATACAGCGACCTACAGAGACCTTTATCTCACCTACGTTAAAATGCAGCGTGCGCCTTGTTGCTATGAGACAGCCTTCATACTGTGGCTCTGTCTGTTGCCAGTCCTACGTCGGTAATCCCGAACCATCAAAAGGAGCAGATATGATGTGCAAAACAATATGAAGGTAAAGTCGTAAAGTAGACAACGTGTGTGTGATCACGGCAGGTACGCGACCTTACGCCCGCCCACCGGTGTCCCCACACGTATGAAGCCAAAATCAACAACATGACACAAGGCGGAGGTTGACAAACTGGGCAGCTCCTGCGCAGAGCCGGGATGAGGAACGCTGAGCACGTTCCCAGCCTGTGACGCACATCCTACCCCACCGCCTTGCACGTACACCCTCCGCCTGCCACCACGCGCCACGTGTAACCCTCGGCCACTAGCAACAAGAACGACCTCTAATAAGAACCTATCACGCTAGGGGATGGAACTTTACCGCCATTTTGCCCATGATGGAGAGAGCAGCTGTACGAGACGTGCTGCCACCAGGTAAATAAACTGATCACCGAAGGTCATAGTGTAAAATATTCTGGTCACGATACCAAAGGTCTTGACTCTAGGAAAAAAAATCACATAAAAAGCCACCGTTTTCGCCATCATTACCGAAAACTTGGAAAACTAAAAACTCATTTGGTCCCCAACTTGCAAGTCAATTTGAGGGAAAACTAGCAAGAAGATAGTGGAGCGCGACCTGCGACTGGCAACCCTGAGCCAATAAGAAAGTAAAAAGAATCCCGTCCCCAACTGGAAGAGAGGAAACAACCGACGTGTCCAAACTGAAGCATGGACACTAACCTTGTTTGTCTCGCACCTCACATACCAACACCACCAGTATTATGTACCTAATGCCAACGCAGGTCTCCTCGTAATCACCATTTCTTCACAAATACAGCAGAGGAAATATTGACGTAAAGATACGGATTATTTTCTCTGAGGTACCGTACACGGGATTAATACCTGTACCGTCACGGGACATGCTGGGAATAGTTCCACAAATTTCGGGTCCTGGCTGTATCTGCTGAGGCCTTTAGCCCCTTCAGCAAGACGGTGCGACCCTTGGGCAAGAAGGCGAGACGTCTGGATACAATGGACTGGCCCTTCATCTTAAGACGCTTTAAGTGTCAGGCCAAAGGCCAGGCCATCATACCCATGGGCTCAGATTCATACACTGGAGCAAGGCTGCCAGCAAGTAGGTCCTGGTAGGCTACGTAGGATCCACAGTCTTGGGCGACTGAGTCTACATAAAGACCTGCACCCGAGCGATGATCATAAACCAGGTCATGGGGGAGGATGAACCATGTGCAGCTTAACCAAGCCTCGACCAGGTAACCTGCTCTATGTATACATTGGGTCCCATCCACAATCTACATAAAATTTTGGTCTGGAGTTCTACATAAAACAGCATATTTCAGAGCACGAATAATGCACGAGGAATCACCATTTGCTTCCTATAAAAATATAAGAAGCCTTGCAGCCTTTCGAAAACATCAGTCCGAGCGAAGAAAATACTAGTTTCCACTCATTCTAATTTGACGCCTAGCAACTTCCATTTACATTTATCGTAAGGAAATAGAGCATGTCACAAAGCTCTTGGTATGGCTTCCTCTATTGAAATCTACTATATGCTGCTGCAACGAGTACCATGCTCGCTATAATGCCTATTATGTGAATCAACTTCAAGAATGATATTTTCATGAATAAATTCAAAATAAAAGTGAACAGCTGTGTCACACCCGGCAAAGCGTTACAAAGCGTTACAATACTTGAATATGTAAGAAAACACAACTTGTGGAGAGGTTCTCAGAGAAATCTCTCAGTGATCCATAACAGGAGACATGTGGATGTCTTTACAACGAATATGAAAACTAAGGGTACGCATGCGGAGTCCGTCTGTTAACAGATTTCATGGGAAAGCCTATCCTACTCGTGGTAACAACCATCTGAAATGACATGTCCTTTTCATCCGGACGGCGGTAGAAGCACAACGACTGTTCCTCCAGACAACATCACAGGGAAGAATCAGGACCAGAAATGTCAGACGGCTATTGCAACAGTACCAATATCAGTGGCAGCAGCAGGAGGAGGAGGACACTGGCGTCGGCAGGTGCAGCAGACTGGGAAGGACTGCAGGAGGGATCACACGTACCAACGCAGGCGGTTAAAGCACCAGCTACCGGCAGAGCCTCCCGGCCGGCACCCAGGACACCGCCGTCCCTGTCCAAAATATCGATTCTCCTGAGGCGGGAGGGAGTAGTCCTGGGCGGCCAGTCACTCCTGGAGTGCGGCGGTAGTCGTCCTGGCCGTCCCTGACCTCCTGCAGTGGGGCAATGTTTCCTCCCAGAGGGCCAGGCACCACAGAGGTGGAGTTGCCTGTTACTGTCGAGGCGCAGAGGCCGATGTCTTGGCCAGGCGGAGAGGCCGGAGGACCTCAGCGATACAAATAAGTGCAGGCGACGCGGCACAAGGCCACAAGAAGCCAGCGAGAGGTTGGGGTCCGAGACAAGGTGATAACACACGACTGCAGGCGATGCCTCGGCCACCAATTAAGCCATCAATCACAAATCATGGCACGAGGGAGCTGAGTCTACTAAGGCTAACTCTCACTCAGCAGATTCAGGAACCAGCAATGTCTCGTGCACCATTAGGGGCGAGACAAGAGGGGATGAATGATAAGTACTGAGGCCGCATTCGAAAGCAAGAGTTCTTGGGGAAATGGAACGTGGAGTGGGCCGTGTAGTGTATGTGTAAGATGGGACATATGTGGTAAATAAACTGAGGATATGTAACATAACACAGTAAGGGACGAGGCCACAGGTCCCTGTGAAGACCATGTGTAAATACCTTGTAAAGTCCTCGTGGGGTTTTCACCCCCACAGCCCAGGCTGGGCCCAGCTAAATAAGCGCCTTACCACAATAAGGTCGTACCAATACCTTCACATTAAATATAACCTATCAATAAAAATACACTCACCCATATTACGTCCTCGCCAATAGATTAGTATCATAACAAAAGTCAAGTTCATCTACCAGACGTAATGCATGCGAAAAACACACCAACAAACGCAGACCGAGCAACTATCCCTGCAACAGAGGGATGAGGCGGCAGTACCAGGATAGTGCACACAATACATGTTTAATAATTGGCAAGTGTGAAATGATACTGTCGCCTCCGGGGACACGGCCACAATACATGGCAGTCAGCAAGGACACTGGGGTGCCACGAAGGACGTAGGGTACCGACCAAGGACACACAGGCCACTACAGAGGACAAAGACCACAACATAGGGCCATCACGAAGGACACAGGCCACAACACAGGGCCGCCATTAAGAACACAGGCCACAACGCAAGTCCGCCAACTATGTAAACCACGTTTCACGTACTATGGAAAGCACATCCCTCAATGTATGGCGAACCATCGCCCATGTGCTGTTTGGGGAGGAAAAGACACCATCTAGCGGTAGTCACCTCAACCCTGGCTTCCTGTTACGCACCTCACCACAGACACTAACTATTCAGTGCTTCAAGTTCCGGTTATCTACTATGCAGACTCAACTATACTGATAAACATATGTCAAAACCAGTACACGTCAGCAACGTTAGACGGCGCAAGTAAAATTAACAACGACAATCAATTCATCCCAGGTACACAACAAGGAACAGATGACATTAGTGATTTACGTCAGAAGACGACAGTGCTGGACGCTCGGCTCAACGTGTGGATCCACTTTGAAGACGCTGCTCTGCAACTAATTAGATTACATGGTCAATTCCCAGGTGAGGCTTACTGGCGCCTCCAGCGGCGCGCAATTCCTTCGTGCGCACAAACAAGTCACAACAGAAGTGTGGGGAAGTTAACGAAACATATGTTATATCAAGCATGGAAGACATACTACCAGGCAACTGCGCTCTACCCAGCCAAATCCTCTGCTAGAACACGTATGTCAAACATGGTAATTACAACACTAAACAACTGCACTCCATCCTGTCAAATCCTCGACTAATCTTCCCAAATGCATCTTAAGCTTCCCGATGGCATCTTAGCTATTAAGGCCAAGGCTGTTCCTCCCCCAAGGCGAGCGATGTGGAGGATGTCGAAGACGAACAAGTCTTCCACAGTCGTCGAGAACTCGTCAGTGACTGTTCAACTCGGAACATACTGCACTTTTGAATACTCAAAATGAAAAGCTTTATGGTGACAATGGCACAAGCCGCTTTGTAATGCCGTGACGGGTTATAAAAACACTCGCCCAAATTATACGCAATTCATTTTAAAGGTTCCATACCAGCCAACTTAGCCACATACCACTAACGGGAGGCAAATTATCGCTATTAAAAAACATACAGTGTATCCATACCAGCCAACTTAGCCACATACCAATAACGGGAGGCAAATTATCGCTATTAAAAAAACATACAGTGTACTGTGTTTCCACAGGGAATAATAAGGAAGATGAGTGAAGACGGAAGCAGTTCCCAACACCGGTGACAATATGGTAATCATACGGGGATGGTGTGCAGGGCCTTGGCCGCTGTGGCATCGGTCACTGGCACCTGCACAGTAGGATAACCCGCTTGGGCACGACGATATAACCCTTAGGTATGATGGCCTGGACTCTGACCTCAACCTTACTGGCAAAGGCCAACTCACCATACCCATGGGCCGTGACGTTTATGCAAACAAACCCCTCCCACCACCGTACATCTCACTACACACACACACCACCATATTATTATTTGTCATCTATAAAAATACTGAAAACCTTTGCATGCTCGTTCTAGTTATAATTAGATCTTATTCAACATTTCACAGGGTACACCAATTAATATGAGGATAAAATTGAACCCATTCTCAATTTTACCGAGGCAACTGAAGCCCCGAAAAACAGACTGAGCTCTGAGACATCCAATAATAAAACCATATCACAATGTGTGTACAGGGATCCAACAGAGAGCGCCCGGGTTATTTCTGAAACCATTTCAGGACATCCAAACGACTCACAAGCCTTCACGCTTCGCTGACACTCCTCTATAAACAAGAAGTTTTAACTCCACGAAATAAACCATGACGTGAGCTACAAGATATCAGCAATTCCAGCTAACAATCACAAGGTATTTTTACCATTTCCAACGGTGGTATTCTGGGCCAGAGCAGCTCCTACATCACCCGTTGTTGCCCCCACCTGACACGCTCGCAACACAAACCACTATGACCACACTATACATAGTAACACAGTTCCCTCGTCTCTGTGGATAACAACAGCAATTTCACTACGCTTATTTGAGCTGGAACCACCGACCCTGGGACGGTAGATGAAGGATGGCCACCACCCTCTATCCAGTAACAATCGTAAATTAATGTTAAGCATATTTTCTGGTGACATCATTCCCCGCGTCTACCAACTCTCTCTCTCTCGTCTTACTGCCATCCCTCACGACTATGGCCATTATCCCTCTCGCCACCACCAACCATTCTCCTACAAAAAATGACCATTTTCACAAGACCAACTTCACTCCCCCCGAGCCAACGCAGTCTTCCCGTTGCAGCACCACCGCCAAGCGGGCCCCACTCCCTGGCCATCTGTAAGGCTTCTGGTGCCCAGTCTTGCTGGCCATGCACGGCTTCAGCGACTCCACTGCTGGTAACTATACATACATATTCACACTCTTGTAATGGAAGAGGAAAGAGAAAGGGTTACTTGATCACATCCATCAAGCTTCTAAACCATTATGATGTCAGCGGTGAACACTTCTTACAAAAAAAAAATAGGTCACAAGAAGACACAAAGTAAGTAACGTATCAAAAAAAGTAATGAAGTATTTCTATAGCATGAGAACTGTGAAAAGATGGACGGTATAAGCTATAAGCGATGAAACTGTCAAACAGGTAAACACACACCACTCAGTTGGGGACAAAAAAGTGAGAGGTTTACAAATGACAACTACCTGGCTACAGACCCACACATCAACAAGTGCACGCTATCTGCGCTATCTCCCCTCACCGATATCTATAACGAGACAAACTATACACTCTCATCCACCCATCTCCGCTGGTAAACACACACACGCAGAGTAAGCGTAACTAACGAGGATGGGAGACGGTGAAAGAAGGTTTCCATATAAGTATCATTAAGCAAAAAATACGCTACAGGAAGCTGTGTGAGAGAGGCTTGGGAGTTGACAGTCCCTAACTCTTCGCCAGAGTCCCACATCAAGAGAAGGGTAAAGGTGAAATGCTGACTGCTGGCAAATAGAATAACATTCAAGTATATAGAATAGGGAAATATTCAGAAAGCTATCTACATCCTACATAAGCCCAAAGTTAAAAAAAATTCTGAAGTCTGGTCACCCCACTTACAGAAACACAAAGAACTAACAGAGAAGGTCTAGAGGAAGGCAACAAACAAGGTACAAAAATCAAGAGGACTGAGTAACAAGGAGAGTGTAAGAAGCCGTAAATCTGTCCACCATGGAAGAGAGTAGGGGTTGATCTATTCACAGCCAAAGAAGAAAGAAGAGTAGGGGGTGACCTATTCACAAACAATGAAGAAAGGCGAGTAAAGAGTGACCCATTCACGACCACTTAAGAAGAGTTGGGAGTGATGATGTTTGATGATGTCAAAGTTCTTCGAAAAATGCAAAGACTGAGAGCAACCTGAGGTCAAAATATATAATCAAAGCAAAAATCTTGTCATAAAAGACGTGAAGATGTACTTCTGTTGTGCAAAAAGTGGTGGATGACTGGAATAAACTGAGTTCTGACACTGTCCATATGGACAGCATACGGAAGCCTAAAGAGTAGTGTGATGAGAGAGAAGGTTTAGAGGATGGAGCCTCATGAGTTTTCTTTAACACACATACACTATCTACGAGCAGTTAATCCCGAAGAAAGTAACAGCACGACAGAATCATCTCGTGATGCAGTCGACAGTCGTCAGGCAGACTGCCGAGCTCACCAACTTTCTCCACACCAACACGAGCAACTCCTCACTTCCACAAACTAATGCACTCCAGTTCCGAGAACAACATGCAGTCAATATACACTGACAAGACCAAGGAGAACCGGGACGCAAACCGGATACTAATAGCATCCGAGGGTTAAAGGTCAAGACAAACTTCTGCTGCAGAAGGGAATGAATGATATATAACGCCATCTAAACTGTGGAAAGAACCACCAAAGCTTTGCCATGCAAGATTCTTGTCAGAGATGTTACACACCCAAGGCTACAACTAAGGGAAACATATTCAAAAAACAGTTTAAATGGCAGGGAAATAAAAACAGCTAGTCTACCGTGGAGCTATGAGACGCTACTGTATAAAAAATAAAGAATTCGTCAAAAAATGACAGTGACTGATCCACCGGCACAATGTCCATGATATGGCTGACTGCGTAAAGTCACTGTCCACCACCTTCCGGCTGGTCATCATCCACGTACATTCATTTAATAAACAATCAACGTTGGCGTCCACGGAGAACATGCGGCGGGTGCGTATCGTCAGCACCCTTCAACCCCCCGCCTCCGCCCATCGTACCGCGGAAGGACACAGCTACCCGTCGGTGTGCCAAGCGTCCTAAGTACCCACGACTGAGCCTTCCCACACCACTACCGCTATTAGGTCAGGCCCGAGTTGATCAATCTCTGTGGCATCACCAACGTAGCACTTTTACTTTGGAGGCTCCAGTCACGGACAAAAAGTCCACACCAAGACCGGTCCTTTAATTGAAACATAGAGCGGACTATGAAAGGGGAAAAAGAAGAGACAAGGAAAAGTATTTGCGAATTTTGGAAGAAGTAAAAAACCTGTCTTTTAAATTATGGCAGGTCATAGTTATTGAGAAAGACATGAGAAGGCGGAGAGTTCCATGGCTGAACAAAACATCCCTACGTCTACTGGCAGGTTACCGCCTTCCTAACTTCCACAACACTGGGTGTATGACACTGTCACTCCTCCACTCATCACCAGAGGTGAAGCCGAGCTACTCAACCGTGCTATGCCTACGTGTAAGGTTCAAGTGACAGTTTCACGTCACTACCTTCATGAAGTTAATTACCATCGAATCTCGTCATTTACTGATGTTACAGAGTCTGGAGACAGAGCTGGTCTGTTCACCGCGCCACAGTTCCCGCGTCGTCAACTTACGTCTGGTCTCTAACCGAGGGAAACAAAGGATCAAGCTTAATAAACTGAATCATTCTATCGATCCCCAGCTCAAAAGAGGAGAGGAAGTTTCACCTGGCTGACGCACGTTACATCAGCGCATAAATCTCCAAACGCCTCTCTTTCTCACCGGCTCTGATAAGTCATATCAGATTCTGATAAGATATATCGAGACAACTACTTAATTCCTACTGATAAGATAACGTGTCGGGGACTAGTAACTTATCGCTGCAGAAGGCCACACCATGAAAACAAAACTGCCTGATTAATCTCACTTTTTCTTTTTTAATATTTTCTTACCACACATAAACAGCGAATACTTCCGTTACGGAACACGAAATGAAAAAGATGCTGAAAAACGTCACTCTAATTCCAGACGCGTCTAACGAGCCGTGGCAGCTTCAGCACCTCCGAAACCTTCGTCAGGAATACGCAAGTTAAGGTCACGTCCCTGACCAATATGTTTGGGTGGAAGACCGACATCATCGAGAGGTATACGTAAGGTGAGGTCCCATACCCCCCCCCCTTTTTTTTTTTTTGAGAGAGAGAGAGGGGGGAGGGTCGAAAAGACCTCCGACACCATCGTAAGGTAAGGTTAGGTCACAGACCAAGCTGTCGGGGAAGAAGACCTCCGACACCACTGTTAATGTGCACGCAAAGCATACCTGGTGGCCTTACTTTCTTGTCGTGTCCGCCACATCCTCCACTTGCATTATACGTTAAAAAGAATAATAATATTCGCCTAACGGTTACGTCAAGGTGAGGAAGGAGTGTCAATGTAGGAAGGACACGCTGATGAAAAGGGGATGAGCAGAATTACTATTCTTGTACTCATCAAACCCGACCGTGAGATGCAAACCGTCTTTTAACAGCACAAACACAGACTCTAGATAAATTTGCACATCCCTTCTCAAAAAATACATGTCTAAAAACGAATCATCAAAGAAGAAAATCTTTAAGAATTTTTTTGATCAAATTTCTTCCTTTAAACATCTTGTTGTCTCATGTACTACACACTGTACACAAACTAAGTAAACAACGTACAGATGGACTCAAAAGCTCTAAGAACTGTGGTGGGCTTCATCCCGGACAAACGCGCTAATGTTCTCCTGCTAAAATCACGTACTTGCCCTCTGTCAGGAGGCTTCTAGATTCCCTTCCAACAGCTGGGGTTCCACATAAAAGGTACTGACATAATCTAAAAACTTGAGGCCTCAGGTTAGGAATTAAATTTGGCTGTACTCTCGACCGTAAACGTACCTGATATGCGATAAAAGAAAATAAATATCACTTGCGTGGGAGAGAGAGTACGTGTAATCGATCGCCTGACTTTTAGATCCGCACAAGCTGCCTCGTCTCCGACCATCCACCATGACGGAGCTAAAGCTATTGCACCAACTGTGTAAATTTAGGAAGTGACACCTCCCACCACCGCGGCAGGTACGTCCCTCTGGCATCATAGTACCAACCAATCCACCTTAAATATCTTTATACTGTAAATATAGTCTTCACCTTTAACTCGTTGGAACTGCTGCCATTTTAAGTCATTCCAATGGTTCTAGAGCGCAATGTTAGATTAAACACTCTGGAACAACCTTACTTAATGAACTGTTCGCTATACTCATCATTCTAGAGCTAGGAGAAACTACAGTTACACAAAGACTGTGACTATAACCACCAAATGTCCTTCATACCTTGATATCAGAATGTGACAAGCTTGCTTCTGAAACCATATATATATATATAAACGCACTACTAGTGAAGGATAACCATCCAAAGTTGTGGATTCCTTCTCCTTTACGCCTCCAAGAACACGATAATGTTGATCTCTTACGAAAGTGGATAATGTGAATGCTGAAGAAAATACCAGCTAGTAACGCGGATGTTGAAACACAGGCAATCTCCAAATAGGAAAGTATATTCCCAAGGTGTAAAATATACTCAAGGTGACCTAATTTTGGTGCCATGTTGAAATGCTCATCAGTATGCAGCTGCACATCAAAGTTACACGACTAATTACATCCACTAAAAGCTAAACTCGGATTAAAATCTAACCACCAAAGTGTGGACGCGCATGCGTGCGTGGACACGAAAGTGGACGCCGGGGGCGGTAGGATAGTTCCTCTACTTCACAGAGGCAAACTAAAGGCTG
The DNA here is from genome assembly GCA_038088735.1 of Panulirus argus. Lineage (NCBI taxonomy): Eukaryota > Metazoa > Arthropoda > Malacostraca > Decapoda > Palinuridae > Panulirus > Panulirus argus. The sequence goes on from JAYMFT010363114.1 coordinate 15,867, forward strand.
TAAGCTACAGTAATGAACCAGCTTTGCAGCTTCATTATCACAAGCCCACTAGCACTTTGACAAAGGCTCTTTGTGACCTCTGTAATCCCTTCTAATTACCGCTCACGGGATGACCAAGGCCGGCACAATAAATCAGCCGGTGTTAGCCACAAAACTGATGGCTGAACATAAGTCTCACAGTGTGGAATGGCACCAGTGTTGAGAAGGAACGTCTGGCTTGTGTGTGTGTGTGAGCGTTTTTACGGTGAGGGGAGGTATATTCTCTCTCTCGCCAGGTGGTGGGGCAGACATCTCGAACGAACGAACGTGTGTGTGTGTGTGTGTGTGTGTGTGTGTGTGTGTCAGAGAGAGAGAGAGAGAGAGAGAGAGAGAGATGGAGCGTGACGGGGTTGTAACCTACCGTCACAAACTTCCTCCTCGCTCTGCATAACTTCTCTCAAACACCCAACAACACAGGTTGGGGAGATGTGTGACTCACCACCAGGCGAGAGGGAACTGCTCCTCTTATCTCCTCCACTCAACACCGCCACTCACGCCACCCTCACAAACATCATGATGACCCCAGGGTCACCAACCGCCTCCAGCGTGCGTGGAACAACACCCCAAGCCACACATCACAAGCGCAGGAATTTATGACAAGAATTTCATGATAAGTTTTCCTTGGCCTTATACATGAAAATAAAGCCGCTTAGGGACGTGAGGAAATAAAGTTTTCCTTGGCCTTATACGTGAAAATAAGCCCCTCAGGGACAGGAGGAAATATGATCTCATGCACATCATTTGAGCCACGGAATCAATGCCTGGTGGTTACCTGCTGGTGAAGTCTTCGAGGGTCTTCACTCCCACAGCCCGGGCTTGGCCCAGGCTGTTGGATTTGGTCGATGGCCTGTAGTGGGAGAACCTTTGTTAAGTACAGACTATCATACTTAGCACCAAGCAGTGTTATCTTTCGAAGAACTTATCTGTAGGCACCATCCACGATGGCAAAGACTGATATCTCGGTGTGTGTGTACTGTACAAGGGTCTTTACACTATATTACAAACCACTGTTAAGGGTACAGAGTCAAGTGTGAAATGGAATTGAAAGCTTAAAGCTTCTATGATTGTTTTTTCCCGCGAATTTTCATATATATATATATATATATATATATATATATATATATATATATATATCTATATATCCTAACACCCACACCCAAGCCTTATAAACCGTTCCTAGGTTTCCCCTGACTACTTCATATACCATGGTTCAACACAATGACAGAGCGTTGCTCCTGTGTAGCACATCGCTCCAATTCGTTCTATCCCGTGCACGCATCACACCCTCCTGCAAGTTTAGGCCCCAATAAATCCGCTTTCAATACATTTTTCCATCTCGTCCTTGGTGTCACATCCCTCCTTCTTCACTTTAATTATGAGGTAAGTGTCATCCTTGTTAATCTCTTCTCATTCATCCTCTCCATATTTCCGAATTACAGCACACCCTACTAGGGTTTCTCAGAAGATACTCCGGTTATTAACACACCTCTTCTCTTACAAAGTAATTCCTTAATCGATTCTCCTAACACCACATAATGTCCTATTCTATAATTTGGCATTTGGGACACACGCCTCGCATCCATACAGTACCGCTGAAATAACTACACCATCAAGCATGCCCAATTTTGTTCCCATAGACTGCGACCTCTCTTTCCACACAACCCTCAACGCACCTCGGACCTTCACCCTGTTCTTTCCAAGTTCCTGTGAGGAAATCAGCCGCAAGAGGGCTTCCCAGTATGATGCCACATTCTCTCCTGGCACAACGAAGATGTGGAAATAACTTTCTTCATCAGTGTTTCCCAATTCCAACACCTTTCCTTAGGGGTCTGGTCAGTTATCATTTACGGAGCTCAAACTATTTTTCTCTGTTAATTCTCATTACTCGATCTTTCAACCAATATCACCGTAAACACCACGGACTTGGCAATATTTCGTGATACAAGAGAAATTACCTCATACGTAACTATCAGTAATCGATTATTTCCCAGAAGCTTTGGTCCTTCGGGAGGCGTCATCGGAGTGTACGGGCGAATGAATTCTGTTCTCATCTGATGATGACGGCGACAATCCATTACCCGATAACCCAGGCGAACGACAGGAGGCCTGGCCGACTTAGCCAACCAGGCCTCAAGATGCAGGCTGATCCATCACACATCCCCCGCCTCTACCCACCCATCACTCGCCCTAACACCGCCAATAACACTCAGCTGTTCCGGCGGCAGATCTTCACATACCATCATCGCTGGCCATCAGTATAATGTGCATATAAAAAAGTGATACAATGACACGGATCGAGTCTTGGAGTAAGAAAACCCTTAAATAGTTTTCTGGGTTCCAATATATGTTACTGACGACGTGTAAATACCCAACATGGTTTACACGTCTATGTAGTTGTCTCTAAACAAGCTTATCTTGAGTAGCAATATCAGAGTATTATGGTGTCTAATCTGTATGTAGAAAGTCTATACAACCAGGTCAGTAATAGTGGGTCAGGGTAATCCAGATTACTCTTAGTCATATAAACATTCACACCTTATTTATATACATGAGAACGTTCGTTACAAGTTGAGGATAAAAATGAGATGACGATGAAAACTATTCAAGTTAATGTTCACTTGGCCGTCAATGAGCGGTATAAATGACCATATATGCGATTTCTTGTTATGCACTAACAGACTTTCCTTTCGATAAAATGAACTTACTGAAAATCACCGTGCTCCTAACTCAAATGGGGCTGCACATATTTTATGAGAATGGTGAACGTGTCCTTAATTCAAGAATTTCCTCTAAGACAAGATGGGGGAAAAATATGCATTACAAGTTCAATTCTTTTATCAAAATATTACCAAATGTTGTTACTGTATAGTCTATTGATTTATGGCTTTTTAAAATTCTGACTGTCTGAAGTGTTTTTCTTGTAATATGGGAAAAAGTTTCATCATTTTTCTTTTCGTCGGAGGCTCTAGTCACGGACTAAAGTCCACATCAAAGCCGGGCCTTAATTGAAATATAAAGAAGATAATAAAAAGTGGAAAGAATAGACAAGGAAAAGCATTACTAATTTTGAAGGAAAAGAAAAATCTGTTTTAAAAAGTGCCTGGTCATAATTTTGGGGAAATACATGAGAGGGCAGCGAGTTCAAAAGCTTCGTCGCGTAGGGAAAGAAACAAGTTATCAAAACAGTCCAACCTTGAGTTGCTAACAGCTACACAGTATTCATGTGAAGCAGAAATTTGCCAAGTATTGCGTGGTCTAGCTAGTGGTGGGGGCACTCAAGCAGTCAGCTCTCGGGAACAGAAACCAAAGTAATACCTATAGAAGAGGGAAAGTGAGCTAACACTGCGGCATTAGGCAAGCGGGTCAAATTTTGGAGTTAGCCTGGGAGAGATGATAAGTCGAACCGCTTTCGACTCAATTCTGTCAAGTACGGATGCAGAGCAAGAAACACCCCAGATGAGAGAGCAGTAAGCCATACAAGGACGAATCAATCCTTTGTATAAACGGGGCAACTGTTCGGAATGAAAGAAATTTCGGCATCTAAACAGGACTCCCAGTCCCTTAGAGACAGATATAGCTATTTCTGTAAATGTGGGGTTTCCATTTACTCCGTCTATAATTCAATGCCGCCTCCTACATTCTGTCCAGCTGATGTACTGGAGAAAGTGCTGAGAGGTTTCAATATTTCCTCCTTTACTATCGTTCCTGTCTCATATAACATCAGAAAGTCAGGACAATATTACTGCACCCCAGCTGATAGCCTAATCATGGAGTACCAGGTCTCTTGTCATATGCCCTTCCTTGTGTGTGCCACCTACAATACGTGGACGCCGATGCAACCAGCGGTGCTGGAGTAGGCGTGGCGAAGCAGCAACTGTCTGGCGCCAACACCAGGTTACTCCAGACCAAACTCTGCAGACACAAGTTAAACTGCGGTTCCTTCCACTGCCTTGCAACATTCATCAGACTTTCTCAAGTTAAGGACTAAGACCTGGGCTCTTGTTGTGGGTATATGTTTATGTAAACGGTATGAAATCACGAGGGTTAAGTACCCAGGCAGCTAGACATGGTGTGGTGGGCCTCAGTATATCCCAGCAGGATACACCAGCTGTGCTTTGGTCTAACATGTACTGTACCCGTGGTAACGAGTCTCGAGACAATGGCTGGCCCGTCCGTGACGCTACAAGATTAACACCTCCACTGCTGGAGGCCAGGACGTAACCAACACGCTCGGGCTGACTCACCACCTCTCTCCCTCCTTCAACACAATGGCCTCCCACCGCCACTGCCCCGCCGTCCTTCCCTGCAAACACACACAAAGGTTACGACTGCCGCTACCAGTGCAGCCACGGGCTCTTTTCCGCCAATGCAAAACAAAAACCAAGGCGTAATTCGCACGCACAGCACCATAGCTTATCCGCCGCATCTTCCTCTGCGAGCACGGCCGCGCAACTGCTCGAGCGGCCGCCCGAGTCAGGGGTCATCTCTAAGGGCGTATGACACTAACATAATATTCGTATACATTATGCGGCTCCCGACTGCTGACCTCCATCATGATGTGTGCCGGCTCCTTCAGGGGAGACCACTCCTTCCAAGATACGTCCGCAAGGAGTGAGGACTCGCGCATCATGATTTGCTCTCACGGTCTCCTGACCTTGCAGTCAATCTCATGTATTTCCACTGACCTGCCAGTTTTATTTAGGTATTTCCCAGTGGCTTCTTGAATACATGTTTTATGTCATAACAAGAGGGTATAGGACGATCAGTGCCATTTTGCCCTTCTAAAATGTTTGTCTCAACAAAAACCTAAGGTATTTGGGCAGCCTTTTCACACATTTCTCCTCATAACTCACACTATACGAGTTCTGCACCAGACAGAGTCCTTTACCCCAGATCCTCTTTTGTTTATTCTCTACGTAACACCTGTAACTCGTATAAGGATTTACATTTCTGTGACTTTCAAAGCAAGAATCTAATTATCTCGTATATTTCTCTGGATATATAAAAGCAACTTCGCTTCTGCATTTCCCCTTTCCATTAACTTGGGACTGTCGAAGTGGCGCCCGGAACCATCTCCCGCCCTCTGTCAGTAGGCAGCTGACAACAGCCGCCCAGGGAAGCACTACCCTCCTGTCTCAGGATGCCCGGGATCAACTTACGCCCTCCGTGTCGGGACTGTTGGTATTCCTCACTCATTATAACAAAACTCAGAACCTTTTCCCATTACCATATCCTCCTTTTGTTAACCGATCGTCATCACTTTCATTTTCTCACCTCCTTTTCTCACCTTCATTATTCTTGAATACGGAACAGAGATACGAGCTCGAATACGGCCCCAAGTAGCCGGCGCCGTGGGGTGCAAAGCATTTCCGGAATCAGGCCCGACTGCTGGGGACAGGACAGTGGGCTCAGGCAGTTGCAGTGTTGGCCCATCCCAAGATCCCCACCTCATCCGGGTAACTTTTGTTTTTCCTTTTTATCACTACAGCAGCAGCCTTGGTCCTCTACCAATCTTTGTGCTGCTAGACAATACCTTCCTAACAAATGCTACGAGTATCCTACATCTCTCAAAGATCTGGCAGACTAAAGGTGTTTCCAGTGGTTCTTTTCACGTATCAATGAACAACCACACTTCTGTCTTGGAGAAGCTTCCACCCACTCAAACATCAACATCCAGGATGCATAGCCTATGAGCCACTGAACCTCCAATCGTCAGTCAACTGGCTTAAGATCTTTTTTCACAACCCCCCCCCCCCCCATTTCACGTACTACCTCCCCCCCCCCACCCTATTTCACGTACTGTTCTCCTAACACTACAAACTTCCGAACATTCTTCGACAACCAACATCTGCTACCACGAGGCTGCGAAAGAGACTCTCATCCTAAAGCTGAGCTCATGTTCTTCCAGCTCTTCCACAAGAAAGGGCTGAGATCCTCCCACGCAAGTAGTGGGCAGGTTGAAGCCCTCATGTTTTTCCCTCTCGTCAATCATCCACTCATGTTCCTCACCTTCATAACCACTCATTATGGCGTGCAACAAACCTTCACATGGCACTACACGTTACACATGACGTGGTGACATAAAATAAGAGTTATGGGTCGTGAAAACTTAACCCTATAAAAATGACGATCTCCTGAACGTGACTTTGAAAAGCAAGGCCAGTAAGATGACATTATGTTTAGCTTTACACCTTCACTTGACAACGCAAGTCACTGATATCTTCAAGAATAAAGGCCACACTACCTCCATGATACTGACAATAATGTGACCTTAACCTTGAAACCAAAGATCATGTTGACCTCAACTACAGCACCTATGTGTCTCAAGTCCACATCTCCAACACGACAAGCTGTAGCTACGTCAGATGAATGCCATGATATTAACGATAATATGACCACATCCTTGAAACCTAAGGCCAGAGAGAGACCTTAATACGGTGCCAGACAAAACCTCACATGCCAGCGCACATACATGACAAACTTCATGATGATGGCCTTAAAAATGAATAGTAAGAAGCTGCTGCCGGGACAAACTAATTTCATGAAGTTATTCAGAAAATTACCTTGGCCTTGAAGCCCTTGGTCGCAACCACCTCAATATGATACACGACAACAACTCCCATGGCAATGAATGCGTTTCATATCTCGTTTACATCTCCAGATGTGCCAAAATTATATATATATATATATATATATATATATATATATATATATGAGAGAGAGAGAGAGAGAGAGAGAGAGAGAGAGAGA